>JAODXP020007587.1:0-74820 GCA_027497455.2 Sardinella longiceps | reverse complement strand
TTGCAGATTGCTGCTTTGTGTTCAGCAATGCTCATTTTATCATATATGAATGAAGCATACAATATATATGATTTGAATAAGTAAATTATAAGGATCATTAAGTTTCAGTATATGAGACACATTACATAAATAGGTTTGTGTATGAAACATAGGCCTACATGTAATATTCTGTACTTGAAATTTATATAAAAGTATGCAGGCTTTACATTTTGATAAGAATATAATTTATAGGCCTAATTAATCCATGTGGAATCGGTGAGACATAACGCAGTGAAGTAGCCTTTACTGACCTGGTACAGTGGGCTGCATGCTGTAGAGTAGGCCTACTGATTGCTTAGATGACGCATTGGATGGGAATCAAACTGCCAACCTTTTACCTACAAGTCTTAATCCCTAACTCTAGACCAGCTGTCTGACTCTAAACAAGGCAACAACATCTACCATGGCTTCCCCATGTATAAAGAATATGATATAAACCACATGTGTTTTTTATATGTGAAGTGTAGCCTATGTTTTGTTTGATTAAAAAAAACAGATATACAGTATATATTTTTTTAAGTGAAATTGATGTGTTTGATGTGCGAATTGTCAGTGACCTACTATCTGATGTCAAATATCCTATTGATATCCTTATACGAATCTTACATGTGTTAAATAGGGGACTCAAAGCTCATACAAAATCCATATAAAATGCATATAATGTGAAAGTTGATTTATTTACATTTACATTTACATTTATGCATTTAGCAGACGCTTTTATCCAAAGCGACTTACACAAGAGGATTAACAATCAAGCTACATAGGAGTGCTAGAAAGAAATTATCACATGGGTCTTTAGAGTGAGGTACTGCTAGGACAAGAGGTGTTCTCTGAAGAGCTGGGTCTTCAAGAGTTTCTTGAATACAGAGAGGGACGCCCCTGCTCTGATTGTGCTGGGTAGGTCATTCCACCAGCGTGGAACAACACAAGAAAAGAGTCTGGATTGTCTCGAGCGAGGTGCTGGGACAGCCAGAAGGCGTTCCTTTGATATCCGGAGTTGGCGAAGAGTGACCTTTGCCTTTATCATGGTACTCAGATAGGTAGGTGCAGATCCATTGAGTACTTTGTACGCCAGTAGTAGTGATTTGAATTTGATGCGTGCAGACAGGGGTAACCAGTGTAGATCAATGAGTAGAGGCGTCACATGTGCCCTTTTGGGCTGATTGAAAACCAAGCGTGCTGCTGCGTTCTGGACCATTTGTAGTGGTTTCACCACACAGGCTGGGAGACCTGTTAGAAGGGCATTGCAGTAGTCAAGGCGGGAGATGACCATGGTTTGAATCAGCAACTGGGTGGCCTGCTGGGTCAGATATGGTCTAATTCTCCTTACATTGAATAGTGCAAAGCGGCAAGACCAGGCTATGGAGGCAACATGATCTTTAAAAATCAGCTGATCATCTATTATGCCACCCAAGTTCCTTACTACTTTAGTAGGAGCAAGAGCTATATATAAACTTTATATATAAACTTGACAATGGTTTTATATGTTGTATAAGAATCTCAGATGGGGTTTGTACGGCAGTCAAACCACATGCAAAATACATTGCATATATGAAGCTATAGCTTCTCATATGGAAAAGTGTTTAAATGTATTTAAACTTTACAATGTTTCTGTTTTATGTGATTCAAAGGAGTATTTCACCTTTTTAAGAAAGTTGATCATTCACCCTCTACCCTGAAGTTACATACAGTATGTGGGTAAAAGCATTTTGTCCCTAGTGCATGTGTTTTAGCTTAGCATAGGTGCTGGAATGTAAAGTAGCCAGATATCAACTCTTTGGCTACAGTACATTCCAGTGACTATGCTAAGCTAAAGCTAAAATTTGGATTGCCAGACCAAAATGGTTTTACCCACATATGTAACTACAGGGAAGAGGATGGATGACTACTTTTCATTAAAAAGTAATGTATTCCTTTAATTTCACCAATGTGTGAATTGCATAAGACATAAACATAGAAACATTGTAAAGTTTAAATAAAACTTTTCCATATAGGAAGTTATATTATTTTTCATATATCTAATTTATATGTTGCATGTGATTTGACTGCCCTACAAACCCCATCTGAGATTCTTATACAACATATAAAACCATTGTAAAGTTTGTATAAATCTTTTTTCACATGGAAAGTGTCACGTACAATTCTTACATGGTGCAAAGTTATATAAGTTTCACATTATATGGATTTTATATGAATTTTGCATGTGGTTAGTCCCCTATAAACCCCATGTAAGATTCTTATACAACATAAAAAACATTGTTTGAAAAGTTTCACATTATGTGGATCTTGTATGAACTTTGAGTCCTCTATAAAATACATATAAGATTCTTACACAACATGTAGGATAAATGTTAGTTCCATGTAAATCTTTTTCGTATGGGATATGATGGTCGCCCGTTTTTCAGAAGTATTTACCTTGAGAAAATACTGTCTTGTATTCGGGCCAATATGGTATGTCTGTAACTGGAGCCTTAATAGAAGCCATAGTGGCAAGCTGATCCTTAGTACTCATACTTAACCTATCATCAGCATTTGATATGTCAACCACTGTATCCTACTAAGACAAACTACTAACACTGCCAACTCTCACACAATGAGTGTAAAAATGTCAAGGACACTGTCTATATCAGCTTGGAATGTGAATGGTCTTTAAAGGAGAAATCAAGTGAGAATCAATTGATGACCCTCTTGTTCCAGTTGCTGTTAGCAGGGAGAAAAACAGAAATATTTGATACAACATAGACCAACTAATGAGGCAGCAGTAACAATTGTGCACAGTGAAAATGAAACTGAAGTTATGTGTCCCCATTCAGTTAGTTTTAGCTGGGGGTCCACTATTTGGCCTATGTTTGGCCTATGTTGTATTGCTGTTTTTAAGTTATTTTTTTCCTGTGGACAGCATTTGGTAACATGTATCAAGAGGGCAATGGATTGATTCACAAAGATGTCTTTTTAAAGGTCAGCTGATTAATGGATTGATTGGATAACAGATTTATGCAATTTCCTGTAGATATTATCTGCCATGATAAAAAGGAACAGCTATGTGACACCCCTGAGACATGCAAATGGATTCCCACTGATGCATTTCGAGCTGGGCGTTACACTTGCGAATACGGTATGTTCACCATTTAAACAAACACTTAGTTTCTACAAAAGAGATATTGAAGGGGAAGGTTTTTTTTTTTTTTTTTTTTTTTTAACATGTTTAGCCTTTTTCTGGAGTGTCTAGGACGAAATAGAATCATCATTAACACCAAAATTTTGAATATTGGTCCTGTGTCGGATATAGGGCTAATTTAAAATACCCCGTCTGCTTCAGTATGACTTGCTATGTGCATGTCCGATAATTTTACATGGTATATGGAACAATTTTTTTCGGCATAGTAATTCCAACTAGCTCAACAAAAAGACAAATAAAACTGGATAAGAACTGTATTTATATTTAAATGAGCCAAATATCAGAGACAGGACCAATGGTCAAAATTTTGCTGTTGATGATTCTATTTCATCCTAGAGATACTCTAGAGAAGGGGCTAAACATGCTAAAAACCGAACTTGCCCTTTAAGATACTTATTGACCTAAATTATGACAACTTTTCAGTGGAACATGTACAATGCATCACTGTCACCACTAGAGAAAAGCCATTAAGTGAACAAATTTGTGAATTGGAAAGATGTGGCTTCACAGACTTCAAAGAGGGTACAGAATGCAAAATTACCATACATCAGGACATCGGAAGTAAGTTTTTGCCTCATCTTCCATTTCTGTGGAAGTGATTGATTCACAATGCAGATTTTTCTTTGCCAGTCCAACCCAATTCAACTGAAAGTGTTATATGTACAACTGGGCTATTACAATTAGGCCTATGTATTCATAATTTTAAAGATGCTCTGTGAGTTCCTGCATGGTTTCTATTCAGTGCAATCTCCCCTTGATCCACACAATACTATCAAAAGGTCCAGTCTCAAGAGAGATAACAGGGGCTCTAAACGTCAAACAAACTTTACAGACATACAGTGTAGGTTGTGCATCAAATTATAACATACCAGGTTTGAGCCAATAACTGTCAAGACAGTTGGGGGAAGGGTGGGAGTAAGTGTGTGACTCCCTACAGTCTTCACATTTTGTTTGTTTGTTTATTTATTTTGTTTTGTTTGTTTGACTCTAACATCTCATCTCTTCCAAGACTGGATTTTTTTCACTGTGTTTTCAGGGGGCAGGCAGCTAGCAGATCAAGGGGAAATGCCAAATAACATCTTTATGGATTGAATCACACCGGATTCAACAGGATTAAACATTGACATTAGTCCTCTCACCTCAACAGGTAATAGGACTCCAAAGGAACCCTCAGACGGAAAACAAGACACACAGGAGGGGAAAAGTTCAACATCATCAGTTGGTCTTCCAACAGTAATAATCACTTTCTTTGCTGCAATTATTGTAATCAAATGCATAGTAAGTGCAGCAAGAATTATAGATTGATTCATTGAGCAGACCCGGCGCCAGACGCAAATTGGTGGGCGGGCACTGCGTTACTTGAGGGGGGCACCAATTTTTTTTTTAATCTGTGATATTATATGTCAAGGACGTGTCTAGGAAAAACGGCGATACTCTTTTCTCACATTCGCATAGGATAGTTCGTTTGGGTTTGGGTTTGAAGGTAGAGGACATCGCGTGCATTAATTAGGTCTATGCGCTTGTTGCACTCTACTTTTGCATTACCATTTAATGCCCTTGTTTTGAAACACCAAGATTTCGCACAACCCAGGAAAAATTTATTGTGACATTGTAGGCTTGGATTCACAACATTATGAATGAAGTATGCTTATTTCGAAGGAATTACTGGCCTGGTTTAGACTTCACCAACTTCCCCCTCCCCTTTCCCCTTCCACTCGCTGTGAGACCAAAAGCGCACCTGCACGAACCTCACTAGGCCTACTCACAAATGCCCATTATCAGAAAAATGTAATTCACATACAGTGCAAATGATAAGCTAAAAAAGAATGCATAACCTAGTGTGATGTCGGTGTGTCATGGACACTCTCAAAAAAGGCTATAGGCCCTACTGCTTTTTCTCGAGTTTTCACACAAAAGAAAATATGCGACCCATTCAAATTGATAACCCCTTCAAATGAATTTGCCTATTGACAGATTTAACATAAAAAATATATGGATTTATTCATTCGTTTAGATTCTCTTGCATATTCTGTGACAGAGAAGTCGGAGACAATGACGGAGAAAGTAGGGTTTGTATTTTTTCCGTCAGTTTTCTCCTAAAAGTGACAGGTCCGAAGTGCCATCCAGGGTGGGCACGGCACCCCAGGGCCCGTCCATAACGCCAGGCCTGTCATTGAGAAATAGTTAGCCTAGGCTAGCTGACATCCGCTATATATACTGTGCAGTGTGTGTGTGTGTGTGCGTGCGTGCGTGTGTGACAGGTTTGGGATACTACGGTATGTACAGTATACTAGGCTAGGCTACTGAATAAGCACAATATGTAACTTTTATATTAAGTTATTTAAAATTTCCATCAATAACAAGGCATTTGTAGTGTTGGGGAAGTTCAGGGCGTCGGAGTGGGGGGGAAAGGGGGACTGAGTTACCAGGGCCCCAAGGGGGAGAAGGGCCCTTGAGGAATCTGTATTTTTTATTTATTTTTTATTTTTTTTTAATATAGCCTTTAAATATCACAATATATGTTGGTGCTAGCTAATGCAATAATACATCGTTTGATTAATGGATTGAATTGTGTGCCCTACATAGTGTCTGAGGACAGGGGCCCCCCACACTTTGCAAAATGGTTTAGTCCGCTTTCATCGGCCTTTTCAACTAGGCGCATTTTTACGTTCAGTCAGCTGCTGTGGCAGCGCTGCGCATTGGAGCTGGTGTATCTGTCGGCCCACTGTGAATGAAACAAAATCCATCTTTCAGTAACAAAAATGGAGGCAGGAGAGAGATGAGGCAAATCAACTGCCAACAAACTTCTTTTCCAAGAAAGGTGAGCCCAAATGTGAAAGCAAACAGCCCACACTATAGCCTACCTGCAATACCATTGCACAACACAGAATTACAAATTAACATGACAGTGAAAGTGAAATAAATATGCATTATTGGGCCATCACATAATTAGGCCAATACCCTAATTTAGTCTCAATGTCACAGGTTCATAACATAAGTCAAAAAATAGTAGCAAAGCTAACTAGTGAAATGAAGATTAGAATGATGCAGCAACAGATCTCTCATCATCTGATTGGCCTATTGTGGATTTGGGACAAGGTGAGCCTTTAGTTTAACATTAAAGCACATAATTTTAGGTATGCTGGTTTTATAATGTGTGAAGCAACACTCAAGTCATGCTCTTTGCTTTACTGAATTTTTACGCAAATTAATTGAGTAAGTTCGAGTAAGTTTTACACAAAGGACTTTATTTAGCAAGCTCAATCACATCAGTTAGGCTTATGCTTCATGCTTGTAGTGTTGAGCAGTAGCTACAAGTAGTGAAGCTACTAGTTTTACTGAGTAGCTTGGCTCTAGTGTAGCCTAGCTATTTTCTGAATCTAGTAGCTTTATCATTAATCTAGCTACTTTTTTGGCCATGTAGTGTGGTAGCTTTCCCATAAGCTACATTTTCAGGGCATCAGTTCACAACAGCAAATCATCTAGGCCATGCACGGAGGATCAGTTCTTTACAGTACTGTGATGCATTTATTGCCTGACAGGTGCCATAATTCAAAAAAGTGTCCATAATGAAAACAAAAATCAATTGTGTCTTCTATCATGTGTCAATTTAATGTAGTTTACTTTAACAAATGTTTTACCCATATAAAAGTAGGCTACATTTAGATAGAATTAGTTACTTATTGTCTGTTTGTGAGACCTGATAGTTTGATCAATACAATTGGTTGGATCACAGGATTTTATTTATAGGCCTTTTTTGTGTATTAAAAAGAAGCTTCACAATAGTTAAGCTACTTATGACATTTTTTCATAGCTTAGCTTGCTGCATTTTGTCTTCCGGTAGTGTATTGAAGCTTCATATGATGTGGAGTAACTGACAGCTAAGCTTGCTACATTTACTGAATTATCCTCAGTATTGCCCCGGCAATACTACTTTTCAATCTGGTATTGCCTGCCAATACTACTTTTTCCAGACACTTTTTTTTTTTTTAATGGGGGTATGGGGGGCCTGTGGCCAATGCTTGTACCCAGGGCCCGGAATTTGGTGCTACGCCCCTGGGGATGTTACTCTAAAAAAGAAAAAAAGAGTTACTCTACTCGTTTCAAAAAGTAACCACTATTTTACTCGTTACTTAAAGAAGATATCCAGTGTTTCTGTCTTAAAATATGTTAAATTATTATTGGAGCACAGACAGTTCACTTGCATCCAACCCTTCCTTTCGGGAATACAAGTAGATACTGATTAGCTACAAACAGGCTTAATGATGTAGTGGATGAGCACCGCGATAGTCTGAAAGTACTGTATACAGTAGCTCACCTCCATATTGTCCACCATTCCGTAGATTCCTGTGGTATTTACATTTAAATGAGGCATGGAAAGTGCACAGTAAGGTTAGATATAAAAAGATTCATACAGGCTGTGCGATAAAAGCTTACAGGCTTTCGCTGCCATCTTGGACCAAACTAACACGAGATGTCAAGGTGCAAGATGCAAGTGAACTATGACATCTCACGATAGTTTGCTCCTTGATAGGACAGAATCATACCGGACCTCTCCTTTAACTTTTATTCATGTTCATCCAGTTTTCATACACAGAATTAATTCTAAGTGATATGAGGCCACTTCCAGGATCATAATTTATGTTTTTAGGAAATTAACTATAGTCACTCAAAGTTTTGTAACCTAAGTGACGCTGCAGTAGGCTTGACCAACTACATATGAATAAACAAACACAATATAGCTCAGATATGACTGTACATTAACTCAGGAAAGTCTTGTTACTATAGGTAATAAGTGTAATTAAGTTATATTACAAGATTATATGTGAATTCAGCATTTTGGGATTGTAAATATGCAATCAGGTAGTAGAATAGTAGAATTATAACGCATGGTGACATTACATTTGCTTACATTTTTTGGGGGGAAAGGGTCATGTTTGAGGTCATCCAATATTTAAAATATTTATGTAAAGTTCAGAACGTGATTAATCGTAAAGGATATTGTGACGTTATGATTATGATTATTATTATTATTACTTTTTTTATTACTACTTTGAGATGTATTAAATGTTAAATGAGATGTTTTAAAGCAGAAAGACCCAAATGATTGTAATATTATAAAAAGTTGGAACACTTCCCGGGAGCAGAATTTTGATACGTTCTTGCAGGCTGGAGAAACCCACTTGGTAACTGTAGATTCCAGGGGCATCTAGCTAGGTGTTAGTAACCAAACCGCTGTTTTAAGCCATAGAAAGGTTCAAAATAGCCCCACACTTTGTTCATAGTATAATGATAGTTTCAACATTTAAAACTAGCATTGAAAAAGTAATTGTACAGATAACTACTTACCCCCGAGCTGGATGACCCCGGAAGCTACAACTAGCTAGTGTTTTTTTCCGGCCTGCCCAAATGTCTCAAAATTCTGCTCCCCGGCAAACGTTCCAACTTTATTGATGTTGCAATGTACTTTGGGTCCTAACTATTGCATGCATTATTATGCCATAGTGGAAAATTCTTTTACATATTTTGAAAAAAATCAACACCCTTTCTTCAGGGAAAAATATTATTTTCAGACAAATGAACAGGTTAAAAAAAGAAAAGATCCAAGGCACTCTTCATAAGTGAAAAATGTAAAAAGCCTTTATTTACATGGCTATTTCATATAGAAAAAGTTAAAAACAATTGTGAGCGAGCAACCACCCACGCCGCGCGTTTCGGCACAGACTGCCTGAAGGAGTGAGTAACGTTAGCCTAATTGAATGGCGAGTTTTCCCATTACGCTGCACACAGGGGCGCAACATGCTTTTGAGGTAGTTCTCACATTTGGTGGTTGTGTCTGACTGTAAGTGTATTGGACCCTCTAAGATTTAGAGTGCTAGTGCTAAAAATAACACAGATTTGTGTTGTGTTGTATTGTCCTCTGGTGACAGGAATACTACAAAATGATAATTTTGCCACTGCTTTTGCTAACAACGATACATTTAAACTGCTGAGGTTTACACTGCAAGAGGAATGCCCCCCCCAACTTCCATTGTTGCCGCACTAACATGACGCAACATTATGTTCAGCCCAACATTGTTTATGTGAGATTTACTCAAAGCACTGCAACATACTTATTGAACACTTCCCTGGAGTGTGGGCAAAACCATTTTTGTGTCAGTGCATGTGTTTTCCTAGTCTGGCATCCCCATTTTCCCAAATTAGCATAAGTGATGGAATGTAAAGTAGCCAGTAGCAACTCTTTAGCAACTCTTTAGCTACTTTACTTTCCTGTGCCTATGCTAAGTTGCTGCTAAAATTGGGGTTGCCAGACTGGTGCACTGACACCAAAATGTTTTTTCCACATACATGTACAGTAAGTCTAGGTAAGAGGGTGAATAGGCCTAAACCATTTTCAATTGGCTTTTCTGGCATTTCATTCTATTTCCATTCTCATTTTGTATTGCACTTGGATCCAATAATAAAGATAATAAACCCCAAGTTGTTTTTGTCCTGTGTGGTATAATATTGGCTACAAAAGTATTGTAAGTCTGATTGAAAATAACGTTGTCCTCCGAAGAGGGCAAAAAAAAAAAAAAAGTCACACATGATGGAGGATGACTCTTTAAGTGATTTAGGGGGCCTTTCACTAGTACCTCAAACTTTACCTACAGCCCTTTTGTTGCTGTGCGACACTTCCTCCCACGGCAGACATCTCGACATCGCCACCCACTAAAGTGCCGGCCTTATGTCCGTATCTGTCTCTTGCAGTTGTCTCCAGCAAGCATGTGAGTATTGGAACTGTTTGCAGCACACCACATAAGCCTGGTTAGCAGTGATGTGTTTCCACTCTTGTGTCACCTCTTAGCCGTTCTCAGTCCCACTTCTCTTTCCACTAACAGTCCTTAGCACATGGACAGTGGAAGAGGGCATCCGTGTTGGCATGGCTGACCCCTGCCCTATGTGCAACCCTGATGTCATAGGCCCGCAGTCGTTCTATCCAGCGTGCGACATGTCCTTCGGGCTCTTTGACGGCCACCGCCTTCCCAATCGGGTTTGTGATCTGCAGTGGGACCAGTAATTGGACAGTTGATTCAGAAGTTATTTGATGGAACTGTCTGGAAATTGGGACTTCGATTCCCGACTGCCATCGTTGTGCCCCTGAGCAAGACACTTAACCCTACTTAACCCTACGTTGCTCTAGGGAATACTAGCCCCTGAAAAAAATTATAACTGTACCTCCCTTTGGATAAAAGCGTCAGCCAAATGCATAAAGAAATAAATTGTCCTGCCAATCAAACACAGATAAACCTATTGAAGTTCAGAATGATTCACCGTGAAACAGTCCGACATTCATTGGCTGAAGCCCCATAGAGTTGACTTAATTTTTTTCCCAGGTTTTTTTTTTTTTTTTTTTTTTTTCAAAATCAGGCAGCATGCATTGTAAAAAGTATTTGTATTTGGCTACATAAATTATCTATGTGTTATGTCCAAACTGGCCTTCATCAGGACAATAAAAGATGTCATGTCAGTCATGTTTTATACATGGTAAAAAGATCACATTTGGCCATCTACTTCAATGAGGAACTTCGATGTACTCAATTGTTCAATTATTTTTTTTGTATGTTTTTATTATTCTTTTTCTAGTGTATCATCCTCCCAAGTATATTTCTATGCAACTCTACTGTATAAGGGATGTCAGATGTCAACAATGGGGGGGGCAAATGGATGCCAACTAGCTTGGCTAGCTGGTGACAGTATGTGTACATCCTCTCAACCCAATCTCCTTCAATAAGTGTTTCTCACTACTGAGTTAAGCCTGGGCTCTTAGCTCAGTGGTTAGAGCATTTGACTCCCATGCTGTGGGTTTGTTGTGGCTGAAGGGAGTGGCGGGTTCCAGACTTGTGAGTGGACTGCCATCGGTTGCACTTAGCCAAAGGTGAATTGCAGTGAGACTGACTGAGTGATGCACAGGATGAGGCTTAGCATTTCTATGAAATTGCTGCCTTCCAGGAAAAACATTGAGGTTTGCAAGCATGCAGTTGCACAAGGCTGGTAAACCACTCTTGACAGGTGCTATAGAGCTGATTACCTGTTAAAACTATGAAGCTTTAAGCTTGGAATTTCTAGTGTATGCAGTGGATAATCATCCATACAAGATCAAGATCAACAGAAAAATGATTGACAATATCAATGTTTTTCTGTTTTTCTGTTTATGTCTGACTGGTAAGTGGAGTCATGCCATTTTTGAGCATTGCTTACACGCTAAAAACATTTTATTTCACACATTAGATATGTTATTACTGTAATTATTGAAAATACTGCAATCATTGGGAAACACTTTACTATAAATACAAAACACGACTGTTTACCTGCCTTGTCTTAACTCTAAATATTGACAATGGAATGTCTATGGGTGTCAATCAAATGCTAACTATGTAAGAGGCACTGAATATGACCACAAAAGTAGAATGTTTGAGCTATTGAAATGATGGATTTGTGAAATATTTGGTGACAGAATTGCATCCAGAGGAAATTGTTCTTTATTGTTTCGAGTTTACACTTTGAGCTTATTGTGAGTGGTATGCCTATTTGGTGTTTTCACACACTGATCCAATTTCTGCAAAATGCATGAAAACAAAGAAACTGTATTGTTATTGTTTATTCTATGGCCCTTTGCTGGAAGAGCAAAGGGCACTGGAGCCTAGTGAGCTGTTACTGAATGCTTGTTTAGTGAGCATTTGAGGCTTCAGTCTGTGTAAGCTCTGCAATGGAGGTGTGTGTTTGTGTGTGATATGATTATGTGTAAAGTTATGTTACTGATGCTCAGGCATGTGTGATATGTTATGTTACTGATGCTCGTAGGCTCTGCCAGAGTGTGGGTTGACCAGTGGACAGATAAGCTGCACTACACAGTCGGAGAGACGGCTGTTATTTACTGCAGGCTCCACTGGGACCAGACTGATGTCAAAGGACACAAAATGAAGTGGGCTGTTTTTGAGAGCGGAGATATATACAAAAGAGATTTATCAAAGGTGGCAGCTTATGTGGATCATATCAAGACAGAGGGCAACAAGACCTTTACACAGCTAACAGTGACCAATCTGACCATGGAACATACAGATGAGATTGTCTGTGTTGCTAGATTCCCAGTTAGTGGAACGCTGAGAGAAGTCTTAGGGAATGGAACCCTACTTCAAATTTCCCAAGCAGAAGGTATGAAAGCATCAAAACACTAGGCTATCTTAAAGGCATACCACGGCAAGCCTAAATATTGATGTTGCTCCCCCTTATTTTTTTAAACTTTCAACAACAATGTTAATTCTCGCCAAAGCATATGGATTTGAGTGTACCAAAGGGGCCAGCACATTATGTAATGTCAATGACACTTTTTGAAGTAACGTACATTTTATTTGTAGGCTTATTTCACACCTGAACATTCTGAGATTCAACCATTCCAGTGGTAGTAAACTGAACTTTCTATCATTGAAATGCATGGAATTTATCCCTCTTTTTGACCCGAAAAAAAAAAAATGGCTAATAACATTTAAAACATGTCTAAATTCACTTTCTTTCAAATAATGCACATCTGAAGCCCACAAATTGGGATGTCCCGAATAGATAACAGTGGTTTTACATTTTTGTGCATGAAGCTTCTATCTATTAGAGACTTCCCAATTTGTGGGCTTCCCATGGCCATTATTTGATAGAAAGTAAATTTAAACATGTTTTAAATGTCATTACCTATTTTTTTTCCTAAGTCAAAAATAGGGATAAATCCAATGCATTTCAATGATAGAATGTTCAGTTTACTACCATGGTAAAGCAATGTTGAGGTGTAAAATAAGCCCTCGACTGAAAGTTTTGCCAATTGAATGGGGACAATTGGAATACGCTTACCCTAAATGTAGGCTATGCATGTGCGACCTCTATCTTCTTGATCCTTGCAACTTTGTGGGCTACAGCTTGTGTTCAGGATTCAGGATACATTTAGCTGTCAGTTCTATCTGATAGGCGGGGATACGTTAGGGTAGTAGGTGGGGTCCCAGAATTATCCCAATCGGATGGGGAAATTTTTAAATGGATGGTTTAAGCACACAGTTTCTAACAGTGGTGCACTGGCTATAATTTGAACAATTGAGGCTTTTAACAAACTTCAAACTATCAAACAGTGTTTGTAGAGGCAGTGTAGAAACATATTCAAAGACGTTTTTTTTTATAATATGGGCACTGTTTGTTTTTTTTTAAGGGGGGGGGGCTTCCTGTTTGCTTTCCTCATGATGTTTCCCCTTTGGTGAGCAGGACATCCCACGTCCAATTGACTACTACTACTAAAAAAAAAAAAAAAACATTAAAAAAAAAACAAGGTACATGTATACTTACACGTCCCAGTAATCTAGTAATCCGAAAAGCTATGTTGATTGTTTAACAACTGATTTTGGTTTCATTGTACACTGATGTGTCATTCACAAATCCAAGTGCTGTAACCGCGGGAAGAAACAATAGAGGCAAGGAGTCATAAAAAAAAACCACACAAAATATTGCCTGGTATGCCTTTAAAGAAACAAGTATAATTTTCATCTCTGCATTTTCATTGTTCAGTTCAGTGTTTAATGTTCCTATATGTTTGATTTTCTTTTACAGAGCATCTCTTGCCAAATCCAACATCACCACCCTCTCTCTCATGGATGAATTATTTGCTTTTATCTGTGAATATTTTGTTCCTCTTTATTGTCACTGGCATCTGTATTGGTTTTGTTTACAACAGAAGGTGTAGGAAATAGCTCACATATACCCAAGATCAGGGGTGGGCAATTATTTTGGTCGAAGGGCCACATTGGGTTTTAGATTTTGACTAATGGGCCAGGTGTTAACAGTCAATGTGTTAATGCCGGTAAATTGGCAACTCTCAAACCAGTAGCTCCACTTTCTTCAGAGGACATGTTAACATGCGGGTTTAAAAGGGTGGGATTTGACTTTCATGAATACAACAAATCTGATAGATCAGTCCTATAATGTAGGCCACCTTGGCTAAATGAGAAATTATTTTATCTTGGGAATTCTCCACAGGTCGGACTTAATAGCTCAACATGGGCCTTAGTTTGCCCAGGTATGCCTCAGACCCTGCTTTGAACTATTGTTATGTCCCATTTTTTAACTTAATAAAACTATTCTGTACAAACCATTGTCCTTGTGTTAACTTTGGCCAGGGTGGATGCTAATATTGCTTACTACTATCTTTATCTTTCCTGATAAGAACTGGTTCTGGCAGATTAAAAAGAGTAGCCGTCATACAGTAAATGCTAAATCCCATCATCAGTCCCTAGAAAAGGACCTTCAGTAAAAAATGAGAGAGAATTGCACATGCATTTAAAGGTCCATTAAAGGTAGTATTTTATATTGTATCCAAAACTCATATTAATGGAGGCTACCATAAACAGGTCAAAAAATATATAGCCAACTATCTGAAACCCCTGCCATGGAAGAGATTTTGGCAATAATGATCATTTGTCAATATCCTTTAAGGCGCAATTTTAATTGTATGAGTTTGGGACAAAATGTAGCCTTTTCTATAGCCTGAGGTAATTTGAGAAAGTTTGCAGGCCTTCATTTTGGCACCCCTGATGCCTCCGGCCCTCTGATAGAACCAAACAGAGCAAACTATCCATCTTCAAAAAAAAAAAAAAAAAGAGACCAAACTAGGCCTAGGCTATGCTAGCCTGGCGAATGCCAAACTAAAATCACAAGTGAAATGAAATAAGCGTGCAAAGGAGCATGGGAATTCCCAGGCTAAGGCTATGCCAAATCCGAGATCAAGTATGCCACCTTGTGGTTAGCAAGATTGGGAGCATAAACTTTTTTGTAGGCCTAATTTGCATTTTACTGTTCACAATCTGCAACATATATATATATGGGCAATTCCACGAAAAAGTAAACCTCACCTTAAAACTTTAAGTCTCACCTACATGGACATACAAATTCTTTCAGAAAACTTCCAATACAAAAAAGTATTGTCTCGATGTAAATATTCAACTGAGCAAGTTTCGAAAGGATATCTGTTTGTTAAAATTTTTACCCTATTCAGCTATAATGTAAGTCTATGGAGGGGCTTATAATGGGCATAAGTGGGTGATAACACACACAAAGCTGCAATACTATCAGTTATTTTTCATTGTTATGTTACTATTTATCTTGTTACAGGTTAAAATCCACCGTTCACAATTGTTTTGTATCGTTTTGGAGGGTTTTTCCAGACGTCACGTCCATAACGTCACATCCATAACGCCATGTCTCCCAATGAAAACCAACTTTTTTTACATTTACATTTGAAATTAAGTCTTTCTCTGTCTTCACTGAGGTGTCCTGTTTGGTATGAATGTAGTAATATTTACATTTCTCTAGAAATTTCACACACTTCACAGCAAAAACTACGCTCTCTCAAAAGTTTGTCCGTTTTTCGTCACGTCCATAACGCAAATTGAAAGGCTCATATTCTTATGATACAAATCATGATATTAATTTTTTCTGTTTGCCTGTATTCAGCCATGGAGTTTGCAGAAGAATATGAAAAAAAATTGTGAAATACTGCTAGGTTTGCAGAGGTTATGTGGCCTTTTGTTCATCAGTAATGCACGAAAATGTCACGTCCATAACGCTGGAATTGCCCATATATATATATTTTTTTTGTAGCTTCTGTCACTGTCTTATGAAACTAAACAACAGTTTGGAACTTTTGTCAGTCCACCTAGTCTATCTAGTAGACCTGTTTCGCAAGATATTTTCTATGAGTGGCCATAAAGATTTTTTTTTTTTTTTTTTTTTTTTATTCATAGAAAAGCATACATACAACAATAAGGATATAAACAATACAACAAATAAGGATCATACAATCTTTAAACCAATGAGTAAAATGAAGATAAAACAAAAATGAAATAATAAAATAAAAAAAATAAAAAAGAAGGGGAAAAAAGAAAAACTATATACTAAGTAACTGAATGGGGAATTGCAAAAACCTTATTGTAATGCTGCAGTGTTGTGGATGCTTTTTTATTATCCAGAGATTTACAGATTGATATAAGCAGATCAAATTCTGCATTAAATTGAGTGAAGTTGGGAGTGGATGATGCATATTTTTGCTTATGAATATAAAATTTGGCCAGCAAAATAACAAGATTACAAATATACTCAAAACTGGAATCGTTCTTATAAGTACAAAAAACAATAACATCTTTCAAAGAAAGCTTAAAATCAGGATAATTCTTGGAAAATAAAGAATTCACAATGTTAAAAGGCTGCGCCTCTGCGCATGCTCCAAGTAGAAGTTTGAAGCAGCAGCTGAGTGCGAGAGACTTTGAGAATTCGTGTGACCTTCGTGTGTGCGTAATTGACCAAAAAGTGAGTGACAATGTTTCAGGATTGTATGACAATCATCTTTAGTGTAATATTTGCTTGTACTGTTCAGAATATTGTGCTAGAGATCGTGTGAAATGTGTTTTGAGCCGTGTTGGAAAGATTACCGGAGATTACTTTCACTTTGTATTTGCATTCTTACTGCTGTATGCTTCAAATGAGCCTTAATATACATGTAAACTGTACTAGCATGTAGATGTGATGTTAATCTGAGCATTTGTAGCTCTATTTGTCAAGTTATTTCATGTCTTAGAGATCGTGAATTTGTAGTCACATTTAGAACATGCAGGTGCCTCGTGGTTGCAGAGTTGATACCGTATGCGGCCACAGGTTGCATTAGCCTACTTTCTGCAGGTTAATTTCTCATTTAGATGAGAGTTACTTGGTTGTTAGACTTATGCACCTTATATTAGCCCAAATAATGCAGGAAACTGTGTAACTTTATTTTGTGATATTAATGTGAATATTATTTATTCTTTATTTCGTTTCAGACCACACACATGCCTTCTATTTAAATATGTAAACAACTAAACAAGTAATCTAAATTCCTGATATCAAGCCTGTACCCATTACTGTGCTGCTGTGCTGTGTGTTAAGTACTGAATCTTCAGTAAAAGTCCTGTTTGCATCAGTTTCTAGTCCTGTGTTCTGACCGACACACCAGGGAGACACACCTCATCCTTCCATATTTCCTCATACAGTCCAACATTTATTTACCCAACCACCACCCAATCAACACACAATGTCTTTCCACAGTTTAGATACCAGAGGACAACTATAAAATAGATGGGTCCAAGTCTCACTGTGATTTTTACAGAAAGAACATAAGTCCTCTTTATCACAATATTTTGAGACCAAAAAATTAACAGGGTAGATAGTATGCAATATTTTAAAGTGCACCTCCTTAACCTTGTTGTTTATACAAAACTTAAAGGGGGAGTGGCCATAAAGATCAGTGGTGACCGTCATCGAGGAGTGCGCCATCGTGGCTCAACAGGTTCGGGATGAAGGTAAATTTAAGGCTTAAAACATGGCAAATCAAATTCTTAAATACAGTTCAGAAGTTGGCTTGATTAATGTAGGCTACAACGTGAGTCGAATTTTTAACAATGTAACCTTGGATTTTTCAGTAGCCTATATCTAATGTGTCACAAAACGAAACTACAGATTTAGTTCTAAAGCCCGACGGCATGGCTAAATCTATCGAGTTGCTCTGAAAGTATAGGCTTGTCTAGGATTTCTTAGAGCCGTCAATCACATTGATCTATCTTTAGGTTAAGGACTAGGTTTGATTCAATGATGTTAAAGATATCTCGTCAAAAGTCTATAGCAGACTTCGGCGAAATCAGATCAGTGAATTATTGGACCTAATTGTCTTTCGTTTGGCAGCCATTGCTTTTGCTTTGAATTAGACAATGTTAGCCTATAATAGCAATTATATTTTGAAGTAGACTAACTTCTAGTGGCATTCATCTCGATTTAATTTTTCTGGCGAAACCGAGTGCACGCTGTCGCCACCAGTGGACAGTCCTTTAATAGTCCTATGTCATTCGAGGCTTCCAGTACAATTTACCGTAGTAGTTTGCTTATTTAGCCTATTGATAGATTGATTTTTACAGAATCGCGTGCCTTCACAAACTATCCTATGTCAAGAAGAACCCGTGTCTGCGTGCTATAGTCTACAGTCAATGTGCGCTTTGTCCCCTAGTGAAGATGTGGGAATAAGTTCTTTTTTATTTATACATAGTCTAAGGGACAATGCACATTAAAATCTCCAACCGAATTAAAAATGTAAATGGGCGAGAGTTAGTGAAATAGTTCATTTTAAAATCTGGTTTCATTTTAAAATCTGGCAAGTGACGTGCTCTCTCTCTCTCTCTCTCTCTCTGTGTGCGCGCGCGTGCAGGGCGCAGTCTCAAGCATGGAGTGAGATTTCCCCATGATCCTTTACAATTCACAGAAGTCATACAAAATAATGCAACATTTAATATGATTCTCTTCTCTGTTTGGCTGATGGTGGCCATTACTTTCATGGTTGCCAACTTTCAGAAATCAAAATAAGGAACGCCCCAATCTGTAGTATTCCATGACATCTTGGTTCAAAATAATGTAAAATGAAATGAAACAGGTCAAATGTCTTAGTCATTTTTAAACACGAGAAAGACAAGAGAATACATATTTTGAATGCTTTAAAGAAAGTGCGCTCACTTCCATAAGACAGAGAAATGCTTTAAAAAACGTTTTTGCATGTAAAACAATAACTAAAAAAATGAGCATCTTTGGATCAATTCAATTCAATTTAATTCAATTTTATTTGTAGAGCGCTCAAATACAGTACATCGTCTCGCGGCGCTTTACAGACAGTACGGGAAGCATCCATGAGAATCAGGGGCAAGGAAAAACTCCCTTTGCTTTGTAAATAATTTGTTTTGTTCACCAGGTTCACCAAGTCTTTAAAGAAAATCAGAAGTGACCCTGTCATTAGTAGATCTATTCAAAATGCAGACTAGAAAAACACTTTTTTTTGTCATTTAATCACAGATTTAAAAGACTGGTCTTACTGTAAATGCTATCAAGGCTTAGCCTAACTTAAAATTATATTTTATGGTCAGATTAGATTAAATAGCCTATTAGCTTTTTGACTCATGGTGAATTAGGCGTGTAGAAGAATTACAATGCTTAAAATAGGCACCTTTGGTAGTTATGGTGAAGGGTCTGTGATGTTTTGGGGTTATTTTAATTCCAAAGGTGCTAGGAGTATCATTTGGGTGGATGCCATCATGAGCTCCATGAAATACTTGGCCATTTCAGATCAAAATCTGCCTGTTACTGTCAAGTTAAATAAAAGTGGGCCATGCTTGACTCATCCAATGGGTCGTTAAACAAAAATATAAGTTCACATAAACAAAAACATAGTTTACTGATCACAAAATGAAGCCTTGACTATTGTCTTAGTCCCCTGATCTCAGCAGTATTGCAAACCAATGAGTTGAGCCATAGAGGGGTATGCTCCAGAGAGGACTGAGGAATAGGGATTATCTGGACAGATTCTGGGTAGAGGAAGTGTCTCAAATCAGTTTCTTGTGATCTCCAACTTTGTGGGATGTCAAAGGACGTTAATAAAATGTGTGGTATTGGATGATCTGCATTGGGACTGGGTCCCGCTGGGACCCGCGGGACCCAACGCAAAACTCGCGGGAACGGGCGGTTTGCACTTGGCTGCGGGCGGGAACGGGCGGACAACTTAAAAACACTGCGGGAACAGTGGGACTGGGACTTCGAGTTGTTCTTTGCTTTGTAACATTTAGCCTACTTATTCAAAAGGAATTAACTTCATACAAACATGTGGCAAGGTCTCTCTGTTACTTCTTACCTGCATCTACGTTTCCTCTAGCCGGCAGTAAATCCATCCATTAACTCTCTATATACGGCTCTGTTAACTCCTATGTTGGAGCGCCCTCTAGTGGACAATATTATAGTTCCAACAGTTTAACATTGATTTCCGCAATAACTCAATAACAGTTCTTAAACTGATAACATTATCTACGATATCACAGTTTCTATTCGTGTTTTTTCGAGAAAGATACCTGCTACATCTGATAATTTTCATGTTCCATGGGCCTATTTTTGCAAAGTAAGCTGTTTTATGTGCAGTGATGGTGCAAGGTTTTTGACTAAGTTGCATTTAAATATAGGCCTATTGTGTTTCTTATGTCTGTCGAAAAGAGACCTTAACCTCAATCACTGCGTGAATATATGAAGGTAGTAAAAAAGAAATAATATAATATGAAACTGCATTTATTTTATTTAAAAACTACATGGAAATAATGAAATAGGAGCGCTATCCCGACAAATGCGTCAACCCCAAGAATCTCTCTTAGCCTAATAGCCTGAAATAGGCCTACACTTTCTCCTGCGGGATGGGAGAAGACAAAAATCAATGCATCTCTATCAGTGTGCGGGAATTCTCACACTTTCGCGGGTTGCGGGCGGGAATGGACATACACATCGCGGGAATGGGCAGACACCTGCGCACCCCTTGCGGTAGCGGGCGGTAATGGTCAGAAATCCAGCGGGAGCGGGCGGGAGCGGGCAGGAGCGGGACGAAGAAAACAGTCCCGCGCAGTTCTCTAAATGGGAGCTTTTCAATGTATGAAATGTAGGGGTGCCTTTTTGGTACAAAAATATTTATTTCTTTCAAATGCATTGCTTCCTACCAAAATAAATGGAATCCCCTTCAAAGTTGTATTTTTCTTCAGTGTTTACATTATGTGATCCAGGAAAAGGTCTAATAGATGATTTTAAAAACAGCCTTTACTGCAGCATCTGTCACAGCTTGATAGATGTGGGTATTACGCCATATTGTGCGTTTGATAGCGGTCATGCTGTAGCTGCTATTTGCTTGTGTTGGTGTATATGTTGATGAAACATGTATGTTGATGAAATATACTGTGCATAGGCTATCCATGCTCACCGGGCTATACAGTCTACACATTATTTCACAGTCCATTCACAAGCTGGTGATATGCCGACTACTGTATAGTATGTCAGATATGTCATTTTTATTATACAGGAAAGTATTAAAAGTAAAAGTTACAGTTTAAAACGGGCCTGACTCAGCAAGAAGCTGATTTCCATCATGTTCCTGTTCTGCAGCCAGTGTTAGGTGTAACGCGTTACAGTAACGTGAAGTTACAGTAACGTAACTACTTTTTACGCAAAAAGTAGTGTAACGCGTTACCGCTGACAATTTAGTAACGAAACGTAGTTCCTTTTCCAATACGGCCCAACGTTACTTTCCCTATGGACATATTTGAGAGCGGCACCGATTCTCTGTTCCATGTTGCGCAATAGCGCCATCATTTAATAGAGACCCTTCAGTGGCTGATGGCATGAAGAGAACAATAACTTTTGAGGGACTATGCTCATTACTTCGAACTCATTGAAACTAAGGGGAGGAATGTAAGCAGGGTTCGAGTTAGGTGGCAGATGTTTGAGTTTGAAAGCAGCAAACTCAAACATCTGTGGGGGCTCTGACAGTACAACAGTACTTTATTTATCATAAGCAGGGATCAAACCGAGCTATGGGAGGTGGAACCTTTGATGGAGCGCTTGTTAGGGGGGTGTTTTTGATCATCTTTTCTTTTTTGTGTTATTGCCTTATTGGCATGCTGTTATTGTGTTCTCTGATGATAAAGGGGTACTGTATGCTTGCGCAGTTGCAATGTATAGGTTGTAAACATACCGGTAAGTCAATGTCTTAATTGATTGTTAACCATGATTTGGTTGTGACCGATAGTATGTTACCATGCGTAATAGTCGGTGTTCACCTCTGACGGGAGAGGATCTAGCCTAATGATGGTATGTTATATTGCCTAGTTTGTGGGCCTCGCCCCTGTTTATCTTCAGTTTGATCAGTGTTTTGTTTGTTTAGTTTGTTTGTTAATTTGTTATGTTATGCACCCCGCCGGTGGCCTAATATAAAATAAAAGAAAGACGTCTGCATTATTCCATTTCGTTTCCTACCACCCGCCGTTTGCAATGTCGACCTGCTCTCACCGACTCGTTTCGGTTTTAGCCTACTTCAATAAAGCCAAACATAGGCCTACTGCTCCAGATAGTAAGATAATACGCGGCTCTCCCTACGTCAACCTCTCTCCTAGATATTGCTTTAACCAGGCTATTCCGATCATGCTGCGCATGATGTTAACTTTATTGAGGATTTCGTGCCATTCACCGTTGCAGACTGGCGACAAAAAAAAACAAAACAAAAAAAACATCCCATACCATGCAATTTTGAGGTTGTCATCAGGTTCATAAGGAGCCTGTATTGAGGCTGTTAGTGTTGAAGCCTGTAGCTAAATATTTTCATGTTAAAAGCAGAATAAAGAGCATAAAGGAAATACCTGTTATGTCATCAATAGAACTTTTTTTTACAAAAGTAACGTAAAAGTAACGAATAACGTAAAAAGTTACTTTGCATAGAAGGTAACTAAGTAAAGTAACTGACTACTTTTCCAAGAAGTAACGAGTAACGAGCAAACACTACTTTTTAAAAGTAACTTCCCCAACACTGTCTGCAGCACATGTAACAAGTAACAAGGACAAGGCACATCACACATATTACATACAGCACTGGGCAAACACAACTAACATACACAACACAGTGGTATAGAAGAGTATATATTGGTTTGGTTGGTCTTCGTTGAGCTGACGTGGAAGGAGGTGTAGCATACACTGTAAAAAAAAATTCGTGAAAATTACGGTAAATTACCAGCAGCTGTGGTTGCCAGTACATTACCGTGAAAAATACAGTCGCCATGTATAGCCCTTTTCCCATTGCAACGCGGTATAACGGCGGGTCGTAATACCGTGTCCAACCCCGCGTCAAGCAATGGGAACGCAATTCTAACCCCTGCCCAAAGCCGTGTCGCTGGACTGTTCTGGGGGTTTGACCTAGAGGCACAAAGCGTAATACGTAACACGCAAAGTCGGGCGGGTTTAATGACGTAACCTATGCGCTGCTCTTTTTTCATCTGAACCACGTGAACTTGAGAATGTAAACAATCCATACGGAGATCTAACTAGCAATTAAGCTAGCTTACAGGCAGCAATAGGCAGCTAACTGGTAACTCAAGGCATAGCAAAAACAGTCATACAAACAGAAAGCAAACCCATGGAGAATAAACAACACTTGGCTTGATCAACCATAAATGACATTATGACCGTCCCTAAGCCTATGCGCTGCTCTTTTTTCATCTGAACCACGTGAACTTGAGAATGTAAACAACAAATCCATACGGCGGTCTAACTAGCAATTAAGCTACAGGCAGCAACAGGCAGCTAACCAGTCACGAAAAGCATAGCAAAACCGGTCATACAATCAGAAAGCAAACCCATGGAGAATGAACAACACTTGGCTTGATCAAATCACATTATGAAGCAGCTACTTTGACCGCTACTGTCACCGCAAACTCACAATCTCGCACCACCACCAGCCTACTGTCATGACATGACCATCTCACAAACAAGCTCACAATCTAGTCAAAACCCACCAATTTAGCTTTAAAAATCCTCAATGGTAGCAGCATTTATAGAAGTAGAAATCCACAAACCTACCTGTCCTTGTAAACTGCTCAAAAGGACCATGCTTTTTAATCCACAGAACCTGCTTGGATAACGTAGCCAGTCTTGCAGTTGCCTGTCTGAAACGGTAGCCTAGCAATTTTCTTTTTTTTTTATTAGCCTAAGTGTTTAAATGTCAGTGCCTGAACTCTAATGCTGCTGTTGCTCTGTTGCTGTTAGTCACGCCCACTTCAGACGCGGGTCGTTGTCCCATTGAACTCGCTTTGCCAAAAAGACTACCCCCCGAGATGGGTCGAAAAGCCGAGCCGAGTTGATGCGGCAGTACGGCTCCTCAATGGGAACGGAACAGCGGGAGCGCGCTTCAGGCGTGTTTAACCCGCTATATTCCTCAATGGGAAAGGGCTTATGAGATATTACACAGTATAAAACAGCTGATTTTAAGGAAAATTATTGTTAAATTCACATGTATTGTAAACCTGTTTACGGTAATTTCTTTTTAAAAACAACATTAATGTAAAACGGTTTATGGTAAAGTAATGTGAAAACAAGATATTCTGTAAACAACTTTACAGTATTTACTGTGATAATCACAGCAGAATTGTATTATGTAGTACGGTATATGGCTGCAACAAAAGATACAGTAAATTACCGGCAGCTGTGGTTGCCAGTATATCACCGTGAAAAACAAGATATTCTGTAAACAGTTTTACAGTATTTACAGTGATAATCACAGCAGAATTGTATTATATATTACAATATATATAGGAGCAAATTACCGGCAGCTGTGGTTGCCAGTACATCACCGTATAAAATACAGTAGAATACATGAAAATCTACATTTGGTTGTCAAAATGTCTGTTGCACATAGCTGCTAAATTTTTCAAAGAACAGAACACACAAAGTCATAATATTATTTACCAGGAAACACTTTATTAAACTAAATTTTTCCCCTGCATATTTACCAGATTGTTGCAGTTTACAGAACTTCCTTCTCAGTTCTTTCCAAAAAATACTGGTGTTGTGTGCTTGAATTTAAAACAACTTGGCCTAATATCTGGGGTTGATTAAAGGTGGGGTATGTGATGCTTTCCTGGAGTACTTTTTCTATATTGCTTAAAATGACATTCACACCTTGATTGCTAACAATTAATTAAATCCTTCAACGCAAAAAATGTTAGTCACCTATGGAACAAGCGTGACAGGAAAAACAATATCCAATCATTTTAAGCATGTTGGCAGTGCAGGTGTAGGCTAATCATCCATTAGGCCTAATATAACCGGTAGACTGTCCATTTGTATTGTTTTATAAACAAAAAGACATTTAGAATTTTCAAATTCCACTCATAATTTTCCCATTTAATTATTATTAGTATTTATAATCCAATAATTATTATTTTAATAAATTATTAACATTTTATCTATGAAACAAAACAAACAAAAAAAAAAACAGGAAAAATAGACAGTAGCCTATGTAGTGTTATAATAGCAATTAACAGGCCTTAGAGAATAAAATAAAAATTAGAACATTTTTTGAGAAGTTATGGAATTTAATTTAGGTGTGAGGCTAATCCATTTAAACTAGGCCTAAATAGAGACTTTTTCCTTTTTGAATGGCCTGTGTAAACATTTACCAAGAGTAATTATAGTCTAACTACATGTGTAGAATCAGAGGCTTGTGCCGTAGCCTACTACCTGGACTTTTTACGATGGGCAAAACCGTCTGAGTATAGTGAGAGTAGCTTGCAGATTGTGACAATCAAAGGCTCATACCACGACGAGTCACAATTGTCACAATGGGGGCAGGGCTTAGCCAAAGGTGAATTGTGACTATTTAAATCTGCGTGTCTCACTGACATAACATTTCTTCCAAAATCTCATCTGAAAAGTAAAGCAGAGGTGCGTTCAGATTCATCTAACATAGCAAACGCTCGTTGCAAACATGTTCGCATTAATCAATGGAATTTGAACGATTTCGCAGAGTGTTCCTTTTAAACTGTAAACACAATGGCAAACAGAGTATAAATTACACGGAGGGGGCTATTAATGAGAGACAAAGTTGTTGTGAGACATGCTGACAACATTTAAAGCTCTTTGGGATATATTTGCAATCGGGACACATCTTTTGCCATCCAACATACAGGACTGTTAGCAGAGCACTACCTTTTCAGACCGTTCGTCTGTGTTCGCTAACGTTAGCCAAGAACTTCCAAGGATTCGCAAACTGTCCGCCTATGTTAGCGAACGTTCACTATGTTAGGCGAATTTGAACGCACCTCAGGTGTAGCCTACCTTTGTCATTTATTTTGATTAGCCCGCATTTTGTCATTAATTCCAACAAGTTGTTGTGAGTCTGTGTGTGAGTAGCCTGGCACGCTCTCCCAGTGACGTAACACCTTCGGCGTTGTTGTTTCTGGTCTCAGTGGCGCCTCCAGGCGTACGGCTGTACGCACTGTGCGTACCTTCGGAGAGCAAGAGAGAGAGAGAGAGAGAGAGAGACGCGCAAGCGAGAATCGGGCGGAGAGATTTGTCATTTGTCATGAGATTTGTCAAGTTCTGAAGTAGCCTACTGAAATGTTTTAAATGTGTCAATAGGCAAATTTATTTTTAGGAGTTAATAGGCTTGCATGGCCGTAGGCTACTTATCGACGACATGATGCGTCTATTTGTGATTAATGTTTTCATGTAGGCTATTCGCCTATTTTCTTTTGTTTGAAAGCTCGAGAAAAGCGAAAGGGGCTAGCCTTTTTGGTGAGTGCCCATGCCACGCCGATATCACTCTAGGCTATGTATTATAATAGTAATGTAGTGGGCACCCTTCTTTCGCGCGCCAGTGGAAGGGAAAAGGCTGGGGGAGAGGCCCTGTCCCTACACCGGACAGCTATAGTGCAAGAAGTTGGTGAAGTCTAAACCACGCCAGTAATTCCTTCTAAATAAGCATACTTCATTCATAAAATTGTATATCCAACCCGACAATATCACAAACAATTTCCTGGGTTGTGCGAAATCTTCGCTTGCCTTAAAAACAACAGCATCGAAGCGCTTAGACCTAATTGATGCATGCATGATGTGTCCTCTACCTTCAACAGGATAGGCTGCTCACAAACCCAAATGAACTCTCCTATGCGAATGTGAGAACCAGGAGTCTCCATTTTTCCAAGACACGTCCTTGCCATA
The DNA here is from genome assembly GCA_027497455.2 of Sardinella longiceps. Lineage (NCBI taxonomy): Eukaryota > Metazoa > Chordata > Actinopteri > Clupeiformes > Clupeidae > Sardinella > Sardinella longiceps. Next base: position 47,954 of record JAODXP020007587.1, on the reverse strand, counting down.
TAATGACAGGTTAAAAAAAAAGTTGGTGCTCCCCATCAAGTAACGCAGTGCTGCCCGCGCGCATGTGTGTGTGTGTGAATGCAACAAAAGTTCACTGTCGAGTTTATCGTTCAGCTAGATAATGTTCATGTTAGTCAATTTTAAAATTCAATTTCAAGTTCACGTTGTATAAGTAGTTTTTACAGAAGAACAGCTGACGCACGCACATTTTTTATTTTTATTTATTTTATTTTTTTTGCGGGGGGGGGGGGATATTTGTGCGTACCCTACAATTCAATCCTGCAGGCGCCCTGTCTGGTCTGGCCAGCTGCTGATCGGGTAGGACTTCTGAGTTCCACAAAAATGTGGAACTTCCCCCCATGATCAGGAACCAATCAACTTTGAGCAGCTCCAATGGCTCTCAGTCCTAGCAACTCCCTTCGCGTCACATACAGACGGCAAGTCTGACCACGCCCACAAATATCCATAGATACAGACTGCAAGTATGGTTAACGCCCCCAAAATGCAAGGGTGGAGTCAGCGTGGGGGATAACAGAGGCCAATTTAACATTATGGTGAATGGACAAGGTAGAGAAAGTTGCTTAACAATAAAAGATCGCTAAGTAAAATTGAACAAAGTCCATATTAGATGTTTTGTCTAATCATGACCTGTTTGCCTACTTGTGTTTAGACTAAAATAATTTTTCCATCATTTGTTTATTGCAGTTACACTCAACAGAAATGTCATGAGCCGTCTCTGCTCCTGTCAAAAGTAAAGCTACTTTCAATCACAAGTCTGATTAGCTCAGTTAAGCAAGCTAAAGTTAGCTACATTTACTGTGGTGATCAATGAAGTTGGCTAGTTAGCAAGCTAATGAAGCTAACAAACATCATCTAAATTGTCATCAGTATCGCGTTTGGAGGGGTGTCAAGTTCAGAATTCACATCGGACCATCTGACCATCATTACTACCCTCAGGCATTGCCCTCAAAAATGTGTCTGGCTCCTTGTAGATGGTGCTAAGTGTAACTTGTAGCTTAGCATGCCATTGACTCCTTCACTAATTTAGGGTTTGTTTTCCCCCACATGGGGGACACGAGGAGCTGATTTTATGGGCGTGCCCGGACTTGCCGTCTGTATCTATACGTCAGAGGATAGAGTGATGTGATTGGTTTTGCTTCGGCATAGCATTTTCTGACATCGACCAGTAGCAAACCAAGGCATTTTAGGGAGGCGGGTCAACATGTGCTTTGAGAAAGTTTTTTATACGGGCTCTTGGTCAAACCAAAGTCTCACAGAGCTTTGAAAGTCGACGCCAATCAGGCTAGTGTGTGAGTGAGTCTGTGTAGTACTATGGGATATTTTTTTCTTGTTTTGCACGACACCTACAATAGCAGTAGGATCATGGGAAATATATGGCCCCAGATCTTATCAAACCAAGCTGTAGGGTTACATCTGTATGTTTCCCCTGCACTTTGGAAACTAAACTGATGGCTGACACTCTGCATGATGCCAACCTTCTCATGTGCTTCAAAAGTGAACAATAGGGATTGAGAGCATGTAGGCAAGGAATGGGGAGTTCATAAGGATCATTGTTTTGGTATATGCATATTGTTGCATCAGTTTGAGTTTGATTTACTTGGAAGATGCAGTAAAATCCTAGACAAGACAAAATGTGTACACTTTTAGAGACAAAATAGGTAAACATTTTTTTTTTTTACAGACATTAAGATCATTTTTGGTGTTGATCTTCTTTTGGAAAGACTTTTGTGAGACACCACAAAGCCCCCGTGAATATGGTAAGTATATCTCAATCTTGCATTTTTTGTGTGTGTGTATGTGATGTGTTCTTTTATCATGCTCAATATTTAATGTTAAAGTATTTTAATTTATAGGTGAATAATGTGTGCGTGCGTGAGGCGTTCTTCTGTAAAGATCAAGTTATATACCACGAGAGAACGTGAACTTGACTTAGAAAATGTAACTACATGAACATTAACTACATATGAACAATAAAGTCTGCAGTCACAACATTGCTGCAGGCACACAAGGACTGTATTTTGATTGTTGTGTATTTGAAATAAACTTTAAATTAAATATTGTAAATAGAGGTTGAAATAATTTTTTTTGTTTGACACTGAAACGGAATAATGAACTAACAAACTGTTTTCCCTTTTTATTGTTTTTCGTTTCGTTTTCGAAATTCAAAAGAACGAATGGTACACGGACCCTTTGCCTGCCCAGTTTTTCAGAGATCATGTTTTTAATTTGTAGTAAGTTATACAAACTAATAAAAAAAAATGCTCTCGACACTAGTTTCCAGAGGAATCTTCCACTTACAGGGCGTTCACACTGCATCCGTCCGTTGACGGATCCCATTGACTTTCAAGTTGTCCGTCAAAACAGCTCAGTTGCGTCCGTCAAAAAGTAAAAAAATGTTCATATTTTTTTGCTGGCGACGGATCCGTCAAACCAATCGGGATTCAGAGAATTGACTCCCCCTCCGTCAGACCCCTCCCCAGTCATCCGTCAACGGACGTATGTAGTGTGAACGCCCTGTTAGAGGATTGCTGTGTTACTACAGCAAAATGATATTGCTTTTATTTAAAATAATAGCAATTGTAACATCACTACAAACTACAAAATCTATTTTATTATTCTAAATAAATATTATAAACACATTAAAGGGCCAGTGACCCTGTCAGTAACTCAGTTTCAGGTCAGTATCACCTATAGGCCTAGTACCTTTCTTATTACAATTAATGTATTTGGTGGGGTTGTTGTTGTGGTTGTTATTATTATTATTATTATCTGTGCTGATGTGGATCACACTCTTGCCAGGATTTGCACCTGAATCTTCCACCCAAAGAATGGATGTGTTACTATTACACCACAAGAGTTGCATCATATGAGAGCACAAACACTAACATTAACCAATACATTAATGGATAACATAATAGATCAGTCAGCTATGCAAAGATACAGATCAGATGAGACACTACCCAATCAAACAAAACACTAAAATGTGAAAAGTACAACAGCACAGATTCCTCCCACTCTGGTGGCGCTAGGGGCCATGGAGGTGGTGTGGACCCCCATGGTAGAGAGGGCCGTAGAGGAGTGGACCAGGAGGATGAGTGGGTAGAGAATGTCAAGTTTGTGCTGTAGTCAACAGGGCACAGTGTGCAGGTCTTGATGTGTTGAAGGAGGTTTCCTCTGCATGATGTTTTCTGCAGCCTGGCATCTCTGCCACACCTGCGCTTCTGCTGCTAGCCTCATCTCAAGTCCAGCACAAGGGCATGGCTGTTAATGGACAAGAGGAAAACAGTGATTAGGAACACATATAAACATTGTCATATTCTACATTTGGGTGGTCCCACAGTACAGAGCAGGCATCAGTGACTGTAACATGACATAGATAGGCTCCTGCGTGCAGATCTTTCTTTAAGTTTGTCTTTTATTTTTATTTGAAGTTGAGCGCGCCCTCCCGATACACTAAAAGCATTTTGTTCCTAAAGTGGATACGTTTTAGCTTAGCATAGGTGCTGGAATGTAAAGTAGCCAGATAGCAACTCTTTGGCTACATTACATTCCAGTGCCTATGCTAAGCTAAAGCTGAAATTTGGGTTGCCAGACCAAAATGCTTTTACCCACATATGTAACTTCAGGGAAGAGGATGAATGACCAATTTTCAAAAAGGTAAAGTATTCCTTTAATTTCACCAGAGGTGGTCTGAGTATGGTTTGCTAAAAATCAGCGGTTTGGTTTGCTTAATCTGCTTGATGTGAACACAAAACAGTCTGGGTTCACTTTTTGCGTTGTATTTTATCCCTCTAGACTTGCGGTTGTCGCAGCTTGCTCCTGTATTTATCTCGAGCAGAGAGGGAGTTTTTCTCCACTTCCCTGATCACGATGTAAACATAATGCAGACATGACAAACATACAGACAAACGTCTGTTCTTCAAAACATAAGAGTTTAACGAGTAGATACCTAGGATAACGTGACAGAAATGCTCGCTTTCGTTTGCAACCGTCATGCCAGGCAGCGCAATCGCCATATGTATGATGTGCATAGGCAACAAAACTTCTACTTGTGCTAGTTGTGTGCAGTGCTCGTATAACTAGGTGGTATGTGGTCCTAAAACAGTAGGAGTTGGTGTGATTGGTTGGTAGGCTCGTGTTGAGTGACATGTTCAGATCAGATCCAGTCAGAATCCTGGAAAATTATTTTAGTGGAACGTGGATTTTTGTTACATCCATAGCGTAGCTTAGTACGTAGTAGAATATTTTCAGATCAATTGAATAGACTAGCCTATGTGAAATTTACAAATTTACTATAGGCAACTTATAAATAACCATGCTTGCCTTTGTTCTGTCACATTTATAATCCTAAAAATGCTCAAAAGAACTGTTGCTATGAATAGAGAATAGAAAATAGAAAAAGAAAAATACCAACCCCCATCGTCTATCATCATAATTATGAAATTGCCAATGGATAGCCTGATGAAAATACACAGCCCAGTGCAACTACATCCCCCATAATCCAAAGCATTAGAAAGAGGTCTGGACCTCCAAAAGAACTATATGTAAACAGAAAGAAAACTGAAGCCTCATTACAGCTGAAGCAAACCAGAAAGAGGTCGTCCTTTTTTGATAATGTGAACACAAACAGAACTGAGTTCTTCTTGTTTGGGTTCCTTTTTAGTCCACTTTTAGAGGACTGAGTTTGGTTCACTTGAAAGGGACCAAGTGTGAAAACACCCTTACACAGTGGCATGTAACAATGCCAACCCCCCACACTGAGGGGGGGCATTCAGTTCTGGTTTGAAACGATTGGACAGCTCATCTAATCAGCTTCGCTTATTGGCCGGTAATCTCTCTACCGATGTAGACAGGCCCCAGAAGACCGTCCCCAGACCATGGATACGGAAGAACATTTGTATTATGTGCGGGCTATCATGTGGTGCCCTCCCAATGGTTGGTGCCCTTGGGCATTTGCCCTTGTGGTAAATCCGGGCCTGCAGTTAGCATGCTCCTTCGATAGGGCTAAGCTTGAATTCACTCCGGAAATGTACTTTAAGTCAGTAAGATGGCCCTGAGCCACCCAAAGTTTGGCTGAGACAAGGTCCCTTCCTGTTTGACGGCTGATCCTTTTTACCAATGATGCCAGGGTTATCAAAATTGGTCGCTTTAAAGTAACATTTATCAGTTCTTCTCACTAAGGAACATTAGCATTATTTCTGCCATTGCCATTTTCATCTCACACACCACCTGGGGCCACAACAGTTTGGGAACTGCTGGCCTAAACTATTAAATAATGCCAACAGTAAAACTTAATGATTTGGTTCAAAATCAGAAGGAGATGCACTATGACCAGAGGTCGTGTAAAGAGTAACAACTGAAATCAAATTTTCAGATAGGAAGGGGTCCTCCTCACAAATTTCATGCAAATAAATTAATAATAATAATAATAAATAATAATAATAATAATAATAATAATAATAATAATAACAATAATAATAATAAAGATTGTTTTCTAATGGTAAAGATTTTTATTTTTTATTTTAGGAACACTGTATTTGACTATATATGCATATTGAATAATGGTTTATACAATTTCCTCTGCAGAAATTTCATGCGATGAAGACGACAAATCGTTCTGCACCGACCAGAAATGTGATTGGGCTCCCACTGATGCGTTCCATGCTGGAACATTCATTTGTCAGCTTTCTGAGCTTACTGGTATGTTCACTGTGTAATCAAAAGATAAATTTAAAGATGTATATTTACATATACTTAGATTTTCAGCTTACCAACATTGCCATTTGTGAACACAGCTAAGGGGCAGAAGATGCTTTACATTGAAGGCATTTAGCAGATGTTTTATCAAAAAATCGACATTGAAGATTAGCATCCAAGCCCTAACACAATTTAAACCCTTACCAAGGGAGCAGGAGATGATATTTCAGGAATGTTGTAGAAAAGGTACAATGTACAATGGTTTGGGTTTTTTAAGGCAAGAGATATTCTTGAAAGAGCTGGGTCCTGGAGATTTTTCTTGAGAAAAATCTAACAGAGAAAAGGATACCCTCTCCACCTTCAAGAAAGCCAGATCCTAAGCTACTGTATGTTAGGAATTAGTTGTCATGTTAGTTTTAGCCTAACCTTTGCATGGTTGGTGACACCATTGTAATAACATAAATTGAGTTAAATGTGTTTGTTGTACTTTGTAATTTTTGCTTTATTAAAGAAAACCACATGTGGCCTATTTAGCCTGTTAAGCATGTATGATACATTAACAATGTACACTTTTCCACAAATGGCTATGCTTTTGGTGTTGCTGTAGAGTACAACTCGCAGAGTATAGAGACACTTTTTCTTTCTTTTTTTTGAAGTTAGGCGCTATGCCACATTACATTGCCCGTTATGACCACGGTTGATCTTTTTTCTAATGTAAAACTCCTTATTATTCCTCCTTGAAAGATTTCTGCCAAAGCCTCTCCCCTTTTTGTGTGCACATTTTTTCATGACATTACACAGAAAATCATGTATTGATCTAATTTATGACAATTTCAAATTTCAGGAGAAGTACACTGCAGAACTGTCACCACAAAACTAGACATAGAGAGTGAAGAAATTTGTGTATCACAAAAATGTGGCTTCTTTGCCACATTTAATTTTACAGAACATACAGAATGCAAAATTAAAACCCATAAGGATTTTACAAGTAAGTGTTTGGCTCTTAACTGTTTCTTAAATCAAAGTCCGTGTGTTAAAATGCCTAAATGCTTAAAGTGCCTAAATGTGTTTAATTATGTAGTGTATAGGGTTACAGTGGAAACCTTGGTTCTGTAAAAAGAAAGAACGGCTGTTCATAGTTATATCCAGACGTGCCACTGGATATAACTATGAATGTACAACAGCAATTCAATTCAATTTTATGTAAGCCGATCGGACGTCTTTTGACTATGACTACGTTCAGAATGCAGGGCTTAATGCTCAATTTGGATTTTTGTTGTGGCATCTGATTTTTTTGTTAGGTCATTAACATTAACATTCTCAATTAGATACAGTTTATATGTGATGACCAACACGCATTGGAGGACACCACGAGATCATACGCAACGAACGTGCCCAGTGTTATAATAAGTGGGGTTAGCCTGTGGTTGCCTTAGCACCAGGAGCGGTTTCTGGCATGGGCGATATGGGCGGTCGCCCAGGACGGCCTCGTCGGGAGGGGGGCTTCACGGGCACTCCAATTTTTTATTTTTTTTTTAATTATTATTGCGCATGCAAGCGCCGAAAATTACATTCGCGGGTGATCCGATTTTGCTTCATTGTCTTTCGGAAGCTCGGAAGCATGTTTGCTATTTTTCAACATAGGCTACCGCCATTCCAACATGAGGCAGCCTTTATCATGGCTGAACCATGATGCGCCCATAAAAGGTCCGGGCCTCTGTCATTATTGAAAGCCAAAAAACTCTGAATTTGTAGCAAAGGGCCTAAAAATGTCTCATTGTAGTAGCCTAAAGTGCATTGTTAGGTTATCTTAAAAGTTGATAGTCTCAATTGTCATTGCCAGTTTCGTGTGTGAGCGCAACACAAGGAGAGAGTTGCCGACTTGAGTCGTAACACAGTTAAATGGACAAGTGTTTTTTTCTCGGTGACCTTTGGTGTAGGCACCTTTCATAGCTTAATGAAAAAATTCACCCTTGATTCCAGGGAGCTATAAAAAAAATAGGCTCAACACATCATGGGCGTCTTGCTGTAAAAGGCTGCTGCAGTAAAGTGCGCTGGTTTAAGCAGTGAATAGACCTAACACATAAATTAGAAAATAGGCTACCATGTGCGGTCTATGTTCAGTACGAATGCCCAAGTTTCACCACCTTATAAATCAAACAAGGTTAATACCTTAACAAAAAAAATTACTGGAAACAACGAGTAGCCTAAACTTGGAGAAGTTGTAATCTAGGGATAAGCAATGTCGGATGGCCGTCGCGCAACGTATTTTGCTCAAAATCTCTCTCGTCCTACAATTAAAATATCTCTCTATTTGTTAATGTCCGCCTCGTTGACTAAATGATTGCCTATAAATAGCCTACAAGCACAGAAAATCAGGGAAATCACATCGATTATGGGATGGGCTACAACATTAAACGGAGTAACAGATTGGTTGCACTGGCGCACTACAGTGCTTTCAAGTAGCCTCACGGAAAGAAATGTTTGCTGGTTACTTGCTACTTTGTAATCTAGTTGCCTTGAATTGACACATGGTTTTGCAGAGAGTTAATGGGCTGTTCATTCAACCGTCCAATCTCACGTAGGCTATACAAATCTGCTTTCAGAGAGAATAACAGGCTTGAGATGGTGCGATACTCCGCAGGTTGTCTTAGCCTATAATAACTACAGTAAATTATGTATTTTACTTTTAGGTCATGAAAAACAACAAATGATGTAGTAGGCCTAAACTAGGATGCGAGTGACAGGCTTGTCCACGTCTTTAATTTTTCACCAGTAGACTCGGCATAGCCTACATGCCATTGCTCGGATATAGAGCTCTAATCAGGCCTTAAAAGTTAGGCCCGGCCCGGCCCGAGCCCAACAGGATTCTGCCCGAACCCGTTTGAGCCCGAATTAAGTTGCTTTTTTCAAAGCCCAAACCCGTTTATAGCCCGGCAAATTCCACTGCATGCACACAACCATAAGCGGGGATGCAGGGATGCATCGATGAAAATGTAAAAAATCCTAACACTGCACGAAGATCATCTTTGCATCGGCAGTCACTTTCTACTGTTCATGTTAGGAATTAATCCAATGCCTTGCTGCCCCTAGACATATGATCCTCGGACCCCGCACAATGGCAACAAAATAATGTTTAAACGTGAGACTTACGCTCCTTTCACTTTCACTGCGCAAGTTGAAAATAATGTAAATCTGGCATCGGTTTGCGGTAAGCCTACGCAAAGCAACGCAATGCATTGTAAAGTCTGTGAAAAGTTATTCTTTTCGTTCGCACGAAATCAGTCAAATCGTTATGAGCTTGCAAATTCAGGTGGTAGGCTAATATGGATAAACTTTCCTGAAAGAAATGAAGAGCGACATGCTGTTGGCGAGTAGAACATTTTAATTGCTGCTGTGCTCCCGTATTACAACCTGCCCCTGTTTCATGTTAGGAATTAATCCTATGCCTTGCGTGGATGGGGTCAGGCAGGCATTTCCGCACACAATGAATGACGGCAAAATTGAGCTGTTAAAACTTTTTTTAACATAATTTATTGACTGTAGGCTTCAGGCCACTTGGTCTTTCTTGACAAATGAAAATAAATTCTATCTATCGCGATCTATCTCACGCTAATCGAAATGCATCACCTGATCAGTCAATAACCGCGCAAGCCTGAGCTCGGCCGAGGCCGAATAAAATGACAGAAATTAAGACCGAACCCGAACAGTTCGGGCAAAAATCTTAAACTCTACTCGGATAGCCCCGGCCCAAAACCTTATAACGGGCCACAGGGATATTCATGGGCCGCTGAAAATAGCATATCTAGACAACAGAAATGAATTTCTTAAATTTGTTACATTTGAATAAAAAGAAATCAGATGCCACCGGCTCAAAAGTGGATCGGCTCATCAGATTGCACAGATTACCAGCCCGAGCCTGCTTTTACATGTGAGAGAATAACAAGCCTATATCCACGACAAATCCACTACAAACATTAAGACACACTTCCAGCATTGAGCACAGCAATCAAGTGACATAGTGAGGGCCCAAAGCATGTAGGTAAAAGTTGTGGCAACTGTAGGGTGAGAGCAGCTCAGACGAGAGCAGAGGGGAGGGGCGCATATCTCAGAGCGGGGCACTTTTCCCGGTGTTTAAATAAACCAGCAAAAGATAATGCCCCCAAATAGGGACGTGCTTGATGTCGGAATGGCGGTATGAAAAATGTTGGAATGGTTGATGTAATCGAAGGATGTCAGAGTGGAGAGATTTCGGGGTGGGGGTATGTCGGAATGGAAGGCGGTCCCCGTCAGATAAATGCGACCTGGCTATTCAGACCGGAGTTGCATGTCGAAAAATCTGATATGTATCGGTTTTAGGACCACATATCCAGGGCCGCTGCTAAGGTTTTGGAGGCCCTAAGCTTAACTGGTCAGGGAGGCCCCCCCCCACCCCCCCCCCCCCCAAAAAAAAAAAAAAAAAAAAAAAAAAAAGCAAAGACTTCGAAGTTCCACTCAAACCTTTACTATTTATTAAAATTAACATTAAATACACATAAAACTATAATGAACATTTATAACAAGTAAGTAAAATAATAAATAAGGTCAATAACAATAAGAACAGCAGCAACATTAATAAAGTATAAATAATAAATAAATTTTGGACTGAAGCAGTGCACTGCGGATATCTTGAACTTTGTTGACTAAGGCACGATATCTACAAACTACAGTGACAATAGACTTGTTTCACACCTCAACATTCCGAGGTTCTAAAAGCATTCCATGGTAGTAAACTGAACATTCTATCATTGAAATGCATTGGATTTATGCCTCTTTCGGACTTGAAAAAAATGGGTAATAACATTTAAAATAAGTCTAAATTCACTTTCTTTCAAATAATACACATTTGAAGCACGCAAATTTGGAGGTCCCGAGTAGATAAAAGTGGTTTTACATTTATGTGCATGAAGCTTCAAACTATTCGGGACCTCCCAATTTGTGTGCTTCAAATGTGTATTATTTGAAGGAAAGTTAATTTAAACATGTTAGAAATGTTATTACCCATTTTTTTCAAGTCAGAAAGTGGTATAAATCCAATACATTTCAATGATAGAATATTCAGTTTACTACCATGGAATGTCGGAATGTTCAGGTGTGAAACAAGTCTATTGTCAACTACTTGCAAACATGCCACATTCATTTTAAAATCCAGATTGTTTCATATTGCAACCAACCGAGCCTAAATTGAGCAACATCATTGAACGTTAAGTTAGCAAAACAATTAACGTTAGCCTAAACGGACTTACCGGCCAGGGATGCACGGGCGTCTTCTTTTTGCTTCTTTTTCTTTCGCTTTTCAGCACCAGATTCATGCTGTCTCTTCATTATTAGATGTCAACGATGTTGACACATTTACTGAACATTTGCACAGCAGAATCTTGCAATTTGCAGTTTTCTAACGTTGCTGCTTGCTGCTTCAATCAAAGCCGACACAACAAACTCAAAGACGCAATTTGGGATGTACCATTTCAGGGAATAGGGGTGGGTAGGACTATCTTTGTATATTAGGCAAAACTGTTAATTTGCTTGAATTGTATGATGAGTTACGCAATTTTTAACAAAAAATGATGGGCCTATTCATTACTAATTCATATATTTTTGCAATGTAACTATTATCATGACATTTTTTAGTAAAGCTCAAAATTGGAGGCCCCCCGAGGCCCTGCCAAGTGGTTGAGGCCCTACGCACCTTGCGTACTCTGCGTATGGGGAACGGCGGCCCTGCACATATCCAAGTGGCCTGGTTCGCATTTGAAAAAAAATCTTTATCTTTTAGACTGTCATTGAAAGATCAGGTACAGGTCGCCCAAGGGCGAAAAAAATCAGATTTGGGTCACTTCAGGTTGCATCTGAATGTTGCTGCAGCTGATGGGGAGGCTGAGGGGGATGCAGCAACACTGACTAGAGAACTGACCAAACCAGGACTGAGTCCACAAAAAATAATCAGTTAAGTCTATGACGGCGTCTCTGTGATATCTGGCAAACACGGAGGTGTTCAAAAACTTCTTCAACAAAAACTACACCGTGACATTCTATACATCCACTGTTTCAATCATCAGCTACATCTGGTGGTTCATCTCAAAGACAAACCACTCTGGGTTATTTAAGTGAAACCACCATATCTCACACTCAAGAAGGGGCTCAGCCCGAAACATGTTTGAGGCGATTGAAAAGTAAACTGAACTGTGGTGGAGTGCTGGAGATCATATTGCCAGGCGAACGCCGCCTACTCAGCAAATAGAGTGATAAACTGAAGCCACAGTATTGCACCTGGATGTCACCAACTTTGAGTTCAATATAACAAAACATTTATTAATACGTTTTATACAAACTGTGACAAAAGGTCTCAAAACATTGCGACCATATAGCGTCCTCCATAGAGGAAACAATTGCCAAAGGAGATGTTCCAGACGCTTTGCTTATTTTGCTTCACTTTCGATAAATTCCAAAATCGTGGACTTAATACTCAAAGGTAGTGTCTGGAATATGCATATTTTATGCAATTGTTTGATGTTCTGAATTAAATATAAATATAAATCCGATGACAAACAATTTGTATATCCTGTACTTTGCCTAAGATATGCAAGGTCACCAACATCAGAATGAAATAATAAAGAAGTAATTTTTTTTAACTGATTTTGCATCTTGCCAAATATTATTTTGTTGAACTTTTATAATGTTAAGTTGGGTATAAGATGACCTATAATTATTATGTTGTATTTTATTTATTTATTTTTTTATTTATTTATATTTCAGTACCACATGGAACCACTGTGCCCACGATGACCACACCAGGTACAGTAATACCTTTCCCAGATCTAGCTGTGGTGATTGATTTTGGAAAGTCCTTGTCCTAGTTTTAAAGGCATAGCCTAGAAATATAGACATCTAGTAATTTGCAGCTAGGGACTCTCTGTTGTTAACCCCAAAACTGGTTGGGCCAATCACATTGGCCAGTATTCTCCCAGGTGTTTAAAGCAAAGGTTTGGTATAATTCAAGCATTCAAGTAGGTGCACGCTCTGTATGTATTTCTCTCAGAATATGATTAGATATTTGTCCTTGTTTGGGCGCATTAAAACACCGTATCATGATTGTTGTCAACATGATCAAGTGATATTAAAGTGCATATAAACGCAGTCATTATTATTTAACACCACTCAGGCTTATCTTGAATTTGAACAAGGTGATCTCTTATCTTTCAATCATGTATGACAGTAAGCTGGTTCGTTTAAAAATAGTTATGGCTCCCTCCATATTTTTCTTTTTTTGTCTAGACCACGAATATAAAACGACCCCCTTTTTTCAGAAGAATTTACATGAAAATAGTTGTCTCTTAATGGCCAAAACGGTAATTTGGCCAATATTATAGAATCATACTGGCAATTTCCTGGGTGAAGCATTCAGCTTTTTATTTGGGGGACATGAAACAAAGCTGCATAGTAGGCACAAGATTCATAAGTAGTAAAAAACAAAATGCTGCTTCTTTATTTATGCTGCTATTTACTTTCTTATTAAAGTTGTTGCCTTGAGGCGATTATAGTGATTGTGGATATATGTAATCAACTGCTCATCAGTCCTGCACGGATCCACTTTTGGAGGACCGCCCCTGCCCTGAACCATACCGTACAAACTGAAGCACAATTTCCCATGCACCTCTCAACGTCACATGCTGCATGAACGGCCTGCATGTGCGAAAAGAATAAGAGCTTTGCTTTGATTGAATGGGGGGCCTAATCAAAACATGCAGCCTTTTTATTTTTCGCAATCATTTTGCATTAACCATTTCGCAAACATTTCACATTTACCAGGCCTATAGATTTAAAAATTTTGTCACACACAACATTAAATTATTTTGCATATATGCACTGGTCTGGAACTCCGCTTGGCAGAAGATAATTGTGAATAGGCTTACATATTTTTTAGATACTGGACATGGTGATCTTGATTAAACATTAATGAAAGTAAAATATAATAGAGCTATTTTTATTTTGTTGACAGAATTAAGGACCCCCTTAAAATTTTGCTCATGAGGCTTTCAGGGGGTCTCATTTGCTACCTGCCTGTACTGTGTGTAATTAAAATAAATAATAAATACATATTGTCCTGACCGTTGTCCCATCCAGAGCTGAGATGAGGAAAGCAGTTAACATTTTAGATGAGGAATGTAGTTTGCATTTTAAAGACTGGTCTCCTCCATGTTGGTTTCAAGAATTTTGACCTTTTTCATTGCTTTGAGAAAAAAAAGTGAACTTGTTGTTGGGCAAAACTCTGATCCAGGGAACCATAAATTTGTGAAGCGACTTCTTAAAAATGGAAATAGCTGGATATAGGATAATAGTTTGATATAGGATGACCGAAGTAATGTTTTTTCCATTTCAGTAGCACCAAGAACCACTACACCAAGCCCAAGCACAACAGGTAAAGTAATACTTTTCCCGGATCTGAATGTGGTGATTGAAGGAAGACATGATAGACAAGACAAGACAACGCAAGACAAGACAGTAGATGTTTGGTAACATGGGATGTGTTGTTGGCAAGGGCGTAAGTTTGGTCTCAACATTGGTAGGGACAATTCCACCCCCCCCCCCCCCCCCCAAAAAAAAAAAAACAAAAACTGACGCTTGCTTGCCAATATAAAATTCCATAGAATAGCCTGGCCCAAAAATACCGTCAAGACAATGGTTTTAAGAAGGTCATCTGCAAATAGCCTACATTGCATACTTTTGTGCTTTTACTTATGTGGTGAAGAAGTTTTTCCTCCTGTGTCTTGGAGGTTGGTTTGTGTGATGATTCCAAAAGTAGTGTTGCTATACATTTATCTGCCTATTTAAATGAATGAGAGTTAATTGCACATCACACAGTACATCTAGGCTACTACTAAAATTTCATCTTGCAAATGGATGTTAGAAAATTTGTCTGAGTAAATTGTAGGTCTAGGCTTTGTCATAATGTGTGGTGATTTTGGCAAGTTCTTGGTTAGATGGGTGGAACCCCAGCCAACTAAACCCACGTTTAGCCTATAATAGATAAAGATATTAGTGCAATTACAAGTGATACCAAATGGATAGGCTTGGCTGTCTTGCAATAGTGCAATTACAAGTGATACCAATGGATAGGCTTGGCTGTCTAGTTTAATTTGATACCAAATACCTCCACTGTAATAGCAGATATACGCACAAATAGCTTACGAAAGACAGTGAAGGAAATCCATGTCACCCGCGATATTAATTGCGGTGGCGGCGGTGCACGTGCGGTAATACATAAATTGAACATAAATTGAAGTGCCCATGATTGTTTAACCTATTTTATTTTTGGCTCGAAAAAATTACAGAGGTCCAGACCTTGGTGCTCTTGTACCTAGTAGCTTACCAGACACCGCTCTCTCCTTCAAGTGTGCTATCTGTCTCAGAAAGTTTCGCTTTGTTTACGTCCATGTGAGACGAACATGACTCTGAAATTGCAGCATGAACAACTCTCGTGCTCCGGTTCTGGGTTGCAGAATGCTGGGACGTCGAAAAAACTAAACATAACTACTAAAAGTATAACATAGTGTTCACAAGAAATATGCAAATAAATCTGTAACTTTGTCATGTAAAAATAAATTGCAAAATATTGGTATGGACTATTTTGTCTTCCCAAAATATTGGTTGTGACATGTCACTATGGTCCCTATGCAAATTTACGCCATTGGTTGTTGGTGTTGTGATTTTGGAGTTAGGCTCAAGCTCCAAATACCTTCATTGTAATACCAAATACTGTACCTTCATTGTAAGAGCAGATATTCCAATGAAAAGCTTCCGAAAGACAATGAAGCAAAATATAAATCACCCACAATATTTTTTTTTTGCGGCACTTGTGAACAAGCACATTTTGTGTTTCTTCTGTTTTCTTTTTTGTTTGTTTTTTTGCCCTGTAAGTGGAGGGCACAGATTGACGTCCTTTTGACTTTGAGGGAGACACATCTCCCCCTTGAAGGTCCTAACAGCACCCCTGGCTTAGATGAGCCAGTCAGCAACAGCAACTGTCTGCCAAGCTTGTAGTAAAGCTTGTAGTTCAACAGTATAGGAACAATGGCGATGAAGGGAGAGATATTTGAAGCTACCTTTACAAAATTGGTGTGTTTTTGCTGCAACATCCATGATCTTGAAGAGTCATTGCCACTACAATGTCAAAAATAGAAACTAGCCCGTGGTCTGGTCTGTCTGTGGACCAGACTAGAGATCTATGCTAAACCTATCTTTTTAGGCCTGGTATTATATTCTGCAAAAGATTAACACATTCTCAAGCTCATTTATTATTACATTATTGCCTCATTTTGACCTTATTGTTGAAAGTAAATGAATGGGTCTATCTGCTGTTGCGAGAATAGCTGCTAATCTCCATTCACTCCATCCATTAAGGAAATTGATTAGTTAAGGATTAGTACTACTACCTATTTTGCCGTTTTTCTTTCTCATAATGCATAATACATGTCATAGTGCATCACAATGCCACAATGAAAGCAGGACTTCACCAACCTGTGTGTGATATGAGCATTTTGTCTGACAATGCCCCTTAGTGACCAAATTGGATCACATTGTGTCCCCTTTATTGGATGGTGACTGTAGTCATGTGTCTTAAGTTAGGTTAAGATTCATGAAATGGTTGCCGAGATATGAGCTCACTTCCTGTTTGGCAGCTTTGCCTGCGATTTTGATTGGCTGTAACGGCAGAATGTTTGGGAATCGGAATGGTTAAGGTTGGTCTCAAGATGGAATTCATGGAGATTGAACAAAATCTGCTGAAAATTTTGTTTAATTTTCAACTAAATCCGACGTGGAGCTCTCTGCTATTTCATTCTTCATATCCTGCAAAATTGAAGATGTAAAGACTTTATACTCAAAATTATTGTATGGAATATGCATATTTTATGCTTAGTAAATATGATATGTAAAATCCATGACAAACATATGTTTGTCTTGCCTAAGTGGTATCACTGAAAAATATTAAGAATATTATCTTTGCTGCTATAGGTCACGGTAGAGGCTAATGAGACTCAAGTGCGCTTTCTGATCGTCATCTTTTGTTTGTCACATTCCCCTTATAGCTGAACAGTAGAATGATGCACTTTGCCAAAAAGCTATGCCCTGTCTCATCTGTCCATAAGACGTTCTCCCAGAAGCAATTAGGCTTACTACAATAAGGTACAATTTAGCCAGTAACATGAAAGTCAATGGGTTCATTTGCATATTCACGTTTATTCTGGGCCCGACTACATGGCGACTTGTCACTTGTTATCATTGAAAACTAATTCACAAGTAGCCAATGTGACTGCGGGGTTACTCTCTTTAGAGAAATGGGGCTTGAACTCTCATGTTTAGCTCTTACTCTAGGGGTTATCTAACACCAGAAATACTTATACGTACAATTACAAGATTGAAATAAACTGTTTAAGAGTTCATTCAATTTTACACTCAAAATATTAGATTTTGGAATTTATCGTGTACAATGCTGCTAGAAATTATGTGAACTCTTTGCAATTGCTGTGCTCAATATTGCCGTGGTCCTTATTTGGTCTTAAAATATGATCTTAGTTTCACCTTAGTTAAAACTGCATACACAATATGCAAAATAAATTAGGTACTAAAGTAAGACAACCCCCACCCCACGCCCCTCCCACACACACACACATACACACACACACACACATACAACACTCAAGTTATTTTCCCAATCAGGGAGCAAATCATTAGGGCTGAAAGACAGTTCTCGGAGAGAATCAGTTCAAACTTGGAGCTTTGAAGGATGATTTTACAGATTATACATGGCATGGACAAAAAAATAATATTTATTGAAAACTTTGCAAACAAAATTTACCCAAAATTTGTGATAACGCCCTCTATTGTGGTTGAACGTCCCCCCTTTTCACTTGCTCTCTCCCAGTGCCTCCCAGCATTGTCTAAACAACTGCTGGGGGGCTGTACCATCCCCCTTGAGAAACACTGTTCTAAATGAACACAGCCATGACTGTGTATAGCACCTTTACATTAGATTGAAAACCCAATGAATTACTCTTGCTTGACAAGTTATTACTTTACAGAAAAAGTGGGAATTGGACTGGGAACAGGCACACTAGTAATCATAGGAGTGATTGTGGCAATCATTTTGGTGAGTATAGGCCTCTCTTTCATGTTCAGTGTTGTAATTTGTAATGACTAGGTGGCTAATGGTAATGAACTAATGATGCTATGTACATGTAGGTAAGGTTGTGGCAAAGGCAGAGACCGATTGACAGACAGGATGGTGCTGACATTCCACTACAACAACAACAACAACAACAACAACAACAACAACAACAACAACAGTAAATAATGTTTAGAGTAGTGGAATAGCTCGAACCAAGGCTGTTTCAAGGAACTCTGGGATTCTTTTTGTATTTTTGTTGCATCAGCCTATGTCCAAAAGGTGAACACAGTTTATCAAAGTGGAATGGATGGATGGTTATGAGTTTTCTGTGATCAATCAGTGGCCTTGAGATTGCAATGTTTTATTTTTATGACAATATGCATGGTTTTGGCTTCGTCTTGGTTGCGTTTGGGAAGATTTCGTATTTGAAAGAGTCAACATAAGGGTGACATGACTGTGTTACATACGGAAAAGCCATTAACATTGATGACATTCATCATGGTCATGCCTGTTGTCATTTAGTGTCATTACTGTGGGTTTTTGTAATGTCAGTCTCCCAAGGTCTGCATTTCAAAAAGCAAATGGCATGTTATAAACAAGAATGACATCTTGTATACTCAAGATTCAATATCCTGTGCTTACATTAAGTGTTGAGGTACATATATGTTATTTTTTGTTTGTTTTGTTTTTAAAATGGAGAATGCCTTATGATTCATGGTTTTGTTGGTTATGTCAGCTGCTTTTATATACTGTACTATGAACCGCATTTTCACTGATTGTGAATTTGCAACTGACAATGTGAAGTTAGAGGTGTATCTCAAAGGAGAATAGCGGTGTGATTCTGTTAAATCATGATACAGTACCTGTACGCAGGGGTGGACTGGCAATATGGCACACAGGGCAAATGCCCGGTGGGCCGACATTCTATTTGGGCCGACTGCCCTGACATTCTCACTGTAACTGTAATCATAGGCTTATTTTCTAATGGTCTGACCAGTATGGTGGGCTGGTCTTGTTCGAAATGCCAAGGTCGATTTTATGTCCCAGTCCGCCCCTGCCTGTACGGACTTTTGGCAAATAGTTCACTTCCATACAACCCCAGTATTCAGGAATACGGCTAGCCGATTAGCTACAAACAGGTTTACAGATGAAGTGGACACTGACAGGCATAGCGATAGCATGCAAATAAATGACTAGTTTATTTACAGAATCACTTTTACAGGCTGCACCTTCAGGAATTTTCCCTGTTCGCATAAAGGTGCAGCCTGAAAGTACAGCCTGTAAAAATCGTCTTGAAAAACAAAAACCATATGTCTAACATCATCAGCCTGGCAAAATTGTCCATTTCCCCCTGAACAACATCTCAACTCTCCATAAAACCAGATCCCTAAAAAAAGCACAGGCAATTTTAGCTGACCCCAGCCACTCACACCATCCACCCTGTTTTCAGAGTTCTCCCTTTTACTTGCTGGACTTATATTTCTCTTAAAAGGAACTAACAAATTCAAAAACAATTTTTTTACCTGCTGTAACAGTATCTTAAACACTTCTTGATTTTATTGTTCTCATTATTTTTGTATTAATGTTTTTTTTTTTCTATGTTTTTATCACTGTGACCGTACTGTGTTTATTGTTGGTGTGATTTTCTGCTGGCTGCATTTGAATTGCTCTCTGGGAACAATAAAGATGAACTTGACTTGACTTGACCATTTCCACTACATAGTTATATTTTCGATGTGAGCTTATAGTTATTCAGCAACAAAAATGAAAAAATGAATCCTTGACAATTCTGCTGCCTCATTTTTTAACACTGGATATTATGAATGTTTTGATGTCAGACGTTTTGAATTTGATTGTATTTTTATTTAAAAACAATCAAACAAACATATCAACAAAAAGCAGATAGGCCCAGTAAAAGCAGCTCCTTCTCAGGCTCCTCCTTTGCTTTTTACGTGTTATTGAGATGGGGATGGGGTAGGAGGTGTGTGTTGTGTTGGCGGGGGGAGGGGGGTGTTTGTAATTGTAATTCAACCCTATGCAATGTAATTATTGCCTAGGGTTGAAGTGGGTCATAGCTGCACCTACTGTATAAACTGATATTCACTCTGAGTTTCCCTGCACTGAATGAGATTCTTGGTGGGCAGTGCCCACCCCACTCATTCTCTAGACACACCCCTGAACAAATGTGACATTTAACAAACCCCTCCATGGGCTTTAAATAGTAACCAGCCTGCTGCTTTGCCTGAGTGTCTGCTCTAGCTGGTTGGCCTGATCACTGCTGTGCCTTTATGCTGCCTAACTAATGTAAGTATTCAACTCTTCTGTATTGTGTTGTGTTGCCCTCAGCTAGTTTCATTCCATTGATCTACTGAGGAGTGTGTTTTGCTGCCTGGTCTAAACCTCTCCTTTGAACCTGCTTTTTAAAACTGGAAGGAAGAACATTAAAATGCCTATACACTTTGGTTTACCCTGCACTATGGCTTAGTCTGTTAATACTAATAGATCAACATTTTCTGTGAGAGAGTTTAGAGATGATATCTCTGTGATCGTTTCTTTTCCCTGCAGCAAAGTATACAGTAATCAAGCTAATCTTAAATGACTGTTTCAATGAATGACCAATACTGATATACAGTACAGCCTACATATAACCATGCTAGCGCCACAGAGATACCTCTGCTCCATGTTTTATTTCACTGTGTTTTAAGGATGCAGTTTCCCCTACTATATTTTCTAGCAACTAATATGTGAACAGACATGGAATGTTTAAAGGGTCAAAGGTCAAACAAAGTGCCCACCCCCTGCAAAGCAAACACATGCTATATCACCATGTGTCCAGACTGCATAAAGCAAAGCGAACTGAGAGAGTCTGGCCCACCAGGCTACATGATGAGCTATTTCAATTTTAATTTATATATTTCATTTTTATTTTAGATAATTCTCCCAAAATATACTATACACTATACTCTTTTTTATCTGCAAAAAACCTTTTCCATTGTGTTCTCTTTATGTATGGGAAAGAATTTAGTTCTCAGAGATGTATGTTAGATAGCTCAGGATTTAGGAGATATATATCTATTATATACATAAACATTACATTACATATATTGTGTCTATGATATACAATTTATTCCTGTAAAGACTACAAACAGACTCTAACCGATGGCAACGATGGAGAATGAAGCTGCGGTGTATCGGAGTGGCATGGAGCAGCTGAAGCCATCCTTCCCTGTGCCGCTGGCTCACATCGCCTCTGAACACCAGCGCCTTCACACCTTGGCTATACAGGAGTTCATCCAGAAACGCTTTAAGGATGATTATGCAGAGTACCTGAAATCTTTAGAGGTAGAGGTCTCTTTATCTGTGATTTATTACTTCTCCTCATTACTTGTATTTATTGCTTGTCCTCATTACTTGTATTTATTGCTTGTGCTCATGTCAGATTTATGATTATTAACAGTTACTGGATATTAAAGTATTAGCACAGATTTATTATTTATTTTTTTATTTTTTTATTTTTTTAAGCAAAATAAAAGTTCTTCATGATAGGATGTTATGGAAGTGCATTTCCTCAGTTTTACATAATTATAACAATAATGTACATTGACATGTTTCATATTTCAGAAAGACATTGGTGAACTTTTTGACCAGTACTTGCACCACAATGAGGAGGCTTCTAAGAAAAAGTGCCAGGAATTTCTGAGCCGGCTGTCTGCTGATATGACCGGTCGCCTCCAGAAGGGATCTTACTCCAAACCCAGAGGGTACAGACTCTTCTGCCAGCACATGGAGGTCATTGTGGACGTGTACAACAGACAGACCGCCAACTCAGTCAAGGTTAGATACTGTATGTATGAGTCCATTCAAGCTAAGAAAAAATCCAAGCAAAAAAGATAGATTTTTAGATAGAAAAATAGATTTTTTTTCTTTGCTTGAATAACAATAACACAAAATTAACTTCATAGATATGCTGCATGTTAGATTTTCAAGAGAGAGATACTTTCACCATCAACCCTCATGATTGTTTATGTAATCATTCTGTGTGTGTGTGTGTGTGTGTGTGTGTGTGTGTGTATGTATGTGTGTGTGTGTGTGTGTGTGTGTGTGTGTGTGTGTGTGTGCGTGCATTTCTTTCATAGGCTAAAGAAGTTCTGGAGGAGTTCTTCAAGACCAAGCATGTGGAATCTGAGGCCATCAGGAAGGCTGATCTGACCCTGAGTAAAGAAGGAAGACTAATCTGTGGTAAGGAAAACATGAAGTTGTTATGTAGCCGGTGGCGGTCCGCAATGCACAGGGGTCTCAAACCCGCCACCCTGCAAGCTACAAACTCCCGGCGTGAGAGTCGGATGCTCTAACCTCTGAGCTGAAAGCCCAGGCTTCTAACTCAGCAGTTAGAAACATCCAAGGAATTGGGTTGTGAGGATTTACACGTACTGCTGCCAAGCTAGCTGGCATCCGTTACACTCACCCTCCAAATCCTAACTCTTTTCCAGGTCACAGCACCAATGTAGCTGGTGGCGGTCCGTACCGCACAAGGGCCTCGAACCCACTAGTGTATAACCCACTAGTATATATTTGCTTAATCTACAAGTTCTTCCACTGTTCTGGATTTATTCAGACTGTATACTAGGGTTTTATACATGTTCTATTTTGATAGGTACTGTACTACTAGTATGTAGAGATGAAGGCTTATTAGGGAATTATTAAGATTGTATCAAGAATAAAGGCCTAATTAGTCATGAACAAGAAATTTGTGAATACACGCCTAACAAATGATTAATGTTGCCTAACACAAAGCTTACAAGTCACTAATACAGGCATTAATTAGGTATTTATTATTGGCTAATATGTGAACCTTAAAATAAAGTGTTACCGCCAACTCTAACATTGGTATTCCAGCAATTGGGTTTCACACCAGTTCTTGTCCACATTTTAATTGTGTCCTTGTGCTTCTCCTAACCCCTAGAGGAGACAGAGAAGGCATATCTCCTGCGCCAGAAGATGAGCTCTGAAGAGGAGCAAATAGCCAAGATGGAGGCCAAGAGGATAGCAGACATGGCGAGTTTCGAAGAGAAGATGAAACAGATTGAGGCCAAGAAAGAGGAAGAGAAGAAACGTGAGGAAGAGGAGTTTGGGAAAGTTCTAAAAGGCCTGGAATCACAGGCTGCGGAGGGGAAACAGGAAGTTGAGGATGCTAAGAGGAAGCATGAGGAAACGCAAGCGGTGCAAGATAAGAAGTTTGAGGTGATGATGGAGAGTTTCAGGAAGGACTGGCAAGAGCAGGAGAAACACTATGAGAAGTCCATAGCTCAGATGGTCCAACGAAACCAGCAGACTATTCTACAGATTAGATCGCAGAACGAGCGCGCCTTATCGGAGATGCAACAGTTTGGGGACAGCGATGACAGTGATGTTGGGAGCGATGAAAGCGATACCGAGAGTCACTGTACAATATTATGACACAGTTACAGGAAATTAGCAATTACAGTAAGCCTATTATTATGACTGAGACACTTACCAGTACTGTATCACTGTGAAATATCAAAGATCAGAAAAACATGTTTACATTTGCAATGTGAGAGAGATTGAATCACAAAGGCCTTATTTCATTTATGATTACACCACTCCCTCCACTGTAGTGAGCCAATCATTTTAAATATGGTAACCTATAGTAATGCAGGGGCTACAGTAATACAGACACTCGGTACTCTCTGGTAATTCTTTGCATTACTGCAGCTGCTGCTGCATATCATATATAGGCTATTATATGGTGAGAGGGTCTCATAAGTGATTCAACACTTGATGCCTGATAGTGTCTCAAAGTTGTTGTTTTTTTTAACCAATAAAACATTGTTTGTAAGATCCAGTTGCATCTCCTTTTAATTTTAGATAGTATCTACGATGCATTGAGCTTTCAGTTTTGGGAAAGTAAAAAAACAAAACAAGTATAAAGCATCTTCTCCTATCAATCCATTCAAAGTAACCTAACTACAGAGCGGAGCAGGCACAAGGACTGAGAACAGACTATATCAGACTCTGGGTCCTGACAGTGAAGTGTCACTAGATGGCGTCTATAGGAGAAGTTGGATATGAGAAGTTGCAGCGCACACAAAAAAAAGGTGCATGTGACTGATCATATAATCCGAAATGGTGCCTTACACAATAATTTTCACTTTTTGTCTGCTATGTAAGTTGATCTGATGAAGGCCCTGTGCCGAAACATTATCATTTATTATTAAAATTCTTGCTTTTTTTTTTTTTTTTTTTTACCTGTAGGCCTAGTTTGCGGCACTAGATGGCGTCCTATCCTACAGGAGAGGAATGTCACTAGAGAGAGACTCCATATACATTAGCTCTGGCATGCTATATGATTGGACGCCATCTAGTGATAGGACTGGGGTTTTACACTTTTATATCATGCTTCCCTTGGATGTCATGATTCTGTAAAAAAAACTACAATTTGTAAAAAAAACTACAATTCCTAGAATGCACTGAAACTAACACAGGTGTCATGAATGATTATATGTAACCTCATGCACTGTTTCTCAATGTGTTTTACTCTGCCTGAAGAAGGTCTCTTGACCGAAAGCTTGCAGAACATAGAGTAAAAAACTTATTTGCAAAGACTTGAGTGTGCGGATTTTTCTTCATTTTTCATATCATGCTTCCCTGTCAGTAAAGAGGAATAGAATGTCATTGTACAGCTCATATGTCAACAATTATTTGATATATTCAGGTATTTAAATAAATGTTAATTCATTTGGACTCTTCATGATTTGGGTGAACTTGACTCTGGTGACTTGAGACCTATAAAAGTATTAGTAATATTTTTTTTAAATAAGTTATCAATTAGCAAATGTTTTCATCTTTAACTTCACTTTATGTAAAATTACAGATGACAAATGACAGAAAAATGTCAGTATTGTTATTCTGAGGTGTTCATATTATAATGGTTGGGGCAGGGGTGTCCAAACATTTCTGCTAAAAGGCCCTATGGAAGAATAAGCAGTCAAGGGCTTATGCAAACTGAAGAGCACCTATTTTTAATTAAGTGCAAGTAAAGTAAACTGTAGCTACTATTAATATTAGATGAATGTAACAATAGGCCACATGACTGTTGATAAAGACTGTTTATATGACTGTTGGCAGACCTTCATTAAGGCTTCAGTCTTCAGTTAATTAACTTCTTTGCACACCTTTTTAATTTGTGTTATGTCTTTGTTTACTTTTGTGTGCTACACACTACCTCTACTTGGTCCAACTGGAAATGCTTTGGCAATGCAAAGTATATTTTTGCCATGCCAATAAAGCTCTATATTGAATTGAATTGAGTGCTGTAGACTATTTGTAAGCACCATCAGACCTGGTGACAGAGGAGCTAGCTAATGCACCATGTTATTACATTTCCATACGCCCATAAAATCAGCTATCACATTTTGTAACAGCCTCTGCAATGTGTAATAATGGTATTACAAAATGTGACAAAATAAGTTACATATTGCATTCAAGTGATTTATTACAAAATGCAGCAATTGTTACAAAATGCAAAAATTATTACATAATGATGTGAAAATGTATTACATTTTGTCAGCCTGTTACATATTGGACTATTATAACATAATGGGATGTAACAGCCTGTCATGACACATGCGCCTTACTTTCTGCGTTGTAAAGTGTTCATTGATGTTGCATCGCTTTTGGGGTGAGATTTGGAGCATGATACAATGTTAAAAACAAGGTTTAAAAGTCTGCCCTAATGGGTTAGAGGTCGGTGCTAATAATAATGCAAGGAAACATTGTGAGTTGGACCAAACTTTCTTGCGTCTTCGGTACTGATATGTCTCGAATAGCTTGAGAAATAGAGCTTTTGTTGACATTGACCATAGTGGTCGTTTAATACTCCAAATAAAAACACAGTGAGAAAAGCATTGCGATGTCTGCAATAGAGGAAGCAAAGATGAGAAGCCATCACGTGTGGCGTGAAGGAGAGAGACGTGTGTCACGTGTGTGGGGTTGTGTGAGTGTGTGTGTGTGTGTGTGTGTGTGTCTGATCATCAGTGGTTGTGTGAGTCAACAGCCCTGCATTTGAGGAAACAAAGACTGAGAGGTGTGTATAGGGTGAGAAAAGACAAGTGTCTTGCAAAAAAAGTGAGGTGTCATTTGTGCAAGTCTCACACTCAAGGTGTGAAAGTTGAGAGCCCTGCAAAGTATAATTTTTGTATTACACATATCCACCATTACATTGCTATATCTCTTTCAGAACACTCCTAAACAGTACCATTCCTGTATTATACAAATCCATCCTCACATTGCTATATCTCTTCAGCACACTCCTAAACAGTACCATTCCTGTACTCCACAAATCCACCCTCACATTGCTATCCCTCTTCAGTATTCTCCTAAACACTATTGTACTTTACAAATCCATCCTCACATTGCTTTCTCTGTCTTTAGTATGCTCCTGCACACTAACTTTACTGCACTCTACTCTGCAAATCCACCCGCACATTGCTATTTCTTTTCAGTGTGCCCCTCAATACTAACACTGTACTCTACAAATCCACCCTCACATTACTATTTCTCTTCAGTGCATTCCTGAGCATTACTTTACTATACAAATTCACCCTTGCATTGCCATCTCTCCTCCACATTCCTGTACTATACAAATTGACATTCACATTGCTATCTGTCTTCAGTATGCTCCTGCACTAAGTGGATCCATATTGACATACTCCTCTCCTTCACTGTGATCACTGTACTTCTCCACGCACTCCCCAGTCCCACCCAGGGTCGCTGCGTTGGTGTGATCTTTCTGAAGTTCACCACCCAGAGTCCCTGTGTTGGCGTAGTCTCTCTGCAGTCCGTCGTCCACCGAGGCGTAGATACTCAGATTGTTGTGATTCTCTATCAGCTCACTCCTCCTGTATCTCACTCCTCCGTCTGGCCTGCTGGCATCTGTGGACATGGACAAAAGCAACCACACAGAGTTGTTTAAATGATTGATTGATTTATTTATGATTGATTAAAAAAAAAAAAAAAGGTCACACAATGTAGGAAAGCCTTTCTTCACATAGGCTACTGGATGGCCATTTATTTCAAAGGGGGATCATAATTTGTTTAAAACCAATAAAAAGGTTCATGCACCCCGACCAGCAACCATGACATACTACAATGTAACACCAGGGCTTCCAGGTCATCATAAGCCTAGTGATAGAGATGCCAATTTCCCTTCTTGTCAGTGTGCTTTCAAAATGAATCTAAATGACTACTGTACATTGTCACACATACACACACACACACACACACACACACACACACACACACACACACACACACACCACATTAAGATATAGTATTTGGGTCCACATACCCTGGTTGACAGATGATTTACTGAGCTTGTTGCCAAGGTACCGTCTCCACACCAGGAAGACAGTGAGGAGTAGGAGGAGCAGTAGCCCACCTCCTGCTAGGAGTAGAGGGAGGATGAGCCCGGAATCTGTGGAGATCAGAATAACACACACACACACACATACACACACACACACACACACACACAAACATACACACACACACACACACACACACACACACAGGCATACACACACACAAACACACACACAGACACAAACACACACACACACACACACACACACACACACACACACACACACACACACACACACACACACACATATACACAGGCATGCACACACACACATTTCAACACATATTCAGAAATGCGCATACAGCTGTATAACATGACTGTGAGTAGTAGTAGCCTTACCACTAATTGCAGGTAGGCCTATGTCTATCCCAGGTGTGATAAAGACATCTGCTGAATTGCAGTCAATCCTTGTTAGTACAATAGTGTTATGATTGTATATATCTAATACTAGGGTTTGTTTCCCAAAAGCATAGTTGCTAACTAGCCAATAGTTTGTTGGTTGCAATGCCAACCAAGTAATGCTTTTGGGAAACGGACCCCTGAATGACTAAAAAAAAAAATAACGAATAATATTAATACAACTACTGTACAACAGGTTCTACAACTAATAATATGGGAATTACTATTACTTTTATTAAAATGATTCATAAATGTAATCCACTATCAATTGTGCAATTACACAATGTATGTACATGCAATAATATGGATGCCCACTTGCCCAGTGCACTATACCTCTGACAGTGATGGCCACTGGCTCTGACTGTGAGGAGTTGAAGAGGCGAGATCCTACAGTCACCTCATACACACAGGTGTAGTTGCCCTGGTGATAGTCATCTGCCTCGGAGAAGAAGAAACAAGCTGATAGGTGGTTTGTTCTGTTTGTGGAGTTCTGGACTACTGGCTTGTTCCAGGTTCCGTTTGTGGAGTTCTGGACCTCTGGCTTGTTCCAGGTTCCGTTTGTGGAGTTCTGGACTGTTGGTTGGGTCCAGGTTCTGTTTGACCCAACGAAGAGGAGCCGGAAGGAGCCTCCTGTGTAGCCCTGAGGTTCACTGGAGCAGATGATGGAGAAGTTATGACCTCTGGTGACCTCTAGAGTCTGGGGTCCCATGGTGACATCTGACCTCGGTGGGGTTGGGGGAGACAGCACACACACTTCCTCCTCCACCGAAGACCAATTGGTTGCAGAGATGCTGGGCTGTTTGAGATTCACTGGAAAACACAGAGCTGCTGCTGTACCAAACACTACACACTCACATAGTCAGACTATCTCAAAAGAATATTTGAACACAAATTGATTAACATTTAACATATAACACAGAAATAAGTCGTTTTAAGAAATATTTTTGGCTTGATCCTTTCTGAGTTTAGGAAGTAATATTGCATCTTGTATCTGTGTGCCACAGTGCAGTGCACTGACATTCTACACATTATAGCCTAGGACTTTGTGCTACTGATGGTAGATGTAATAGATGTGGTTGGTGTAATAACCATCCCTTGTAAAGGTAGCTCCAGACCAAAGATCCGCGACGAGACGGGCTGCGACGTTCTATAAACCTGGACACTCTAAAACTCTGAAACTGCGATTTGACATGTTAAATCTTTTGTGATGGCTTGCAACTGCCTGCAACAACCTGCGACGATTCATTCACACCGCCGCAACTCCGCTCTAAACCGTTTTGTTTCGTCTCGTCGCAGATCTTCAGTCTGAATTGCCCTTAACAATGCTGTAGCCTTACCCACAGTGAATCTGATGGTGTTGCTGATTGGAGAGTTTGCTACATCCTTTGGATAACCACATGAGTAAGTGCCCTGGTCTTGGCCACTGGTGATAGTCAGATTGAGCACCACACTGTGCTGGTAGACAGTAGTAGCCCTGATAGCCTCTCCATTCCTGTACATCTGTAGTTCTCTAATGCTACATGTGGCAGAAGTTTTGGAGCACGTGAGGACGACGTCATCTCCAGGCTGGACCACAGACATGGAGGAACTAAGGGAGGGTCTGGGTGTTTGTGCAGTGCCTAAAAATACACAAAAAAACATCTCTGACAGCAAGGACTTAAGTCTGGGTATCTGTGCAATGCCTACCAAAACAATCAACAAGATAGAAATGTGTGCAAGCTTGCTGAAATTCTACATGTAAATAAGTGCTTAATACATTTGAGGTGTCGACCAAACAATCAACATGATAGTCTGTGCTATGAATGTGTGCAAGCCTGCAGAAGTTGTACGTGTCAATGAGTACTTATGTGAGGTGTCACCTAAACATGTCAAAGTTAGCATGTCAGTAGCCACTTGTGAAATCCTGCTGAAAACCTATAGTACTCGTCAGTAGAAACTTAACATGTGTGAAATAGTATATCTAGTAAGACATGACAAACTATTCTATGTGCAGTAGGCTACCAATTGACAAATTGACAAATTGACGTGCAGTAGCCTAGGCTATCTATTGAGTATTGAGACATTACATTACATATACAGTTAGATAGAATACCTATTACATGTGCATTAAGCTATCTAAAGCATTACAATGGGTGCTGTTAAAGATGTCTAATTCAAGATACTATAGACATATTTGTTATTCGGGAGTGTCGCTAATCACTATTGTACAAGTAATTTTATTAATAAAGGCTAATAAAGTGCATTGTTCAGGCCACTATTTTGTCAGTTCTAGACTATGGAGATATTCTTTACATGCACTCTGCTCCTTCTTCTTTGAAAACTCTTGACAAGGTTTACCACAATGCTCTTTGTGTTATAACTGGTGATACTGGTGATAACTCATCATCGTAAACTTTATGAGGGTGTAGGGTGTTCTTTCCTCATTGAAAGGAGGGAAAGACAATGCCTCCTGTTTATTTACAAGGCATTGCAGGGTAGACTACCTCCTTACCTGTCTTCACTTTTAAGAATTAGAGACAGCTCACACAATACAAGGTTTTATAACCCTTGAAACACCTACAGTTAGACCTGCGGTTGGTAAACTGGCTTTTCAGTTTTTTGCACCAAATCACCAAATAAGTGGAACCAGCTACAAGATGTTTTAAAACTGAACAAACTTGTGTCTGCAGACAAATTTAAAGCATTGATAATTGATATGAATCCTGTTCATAAGTGTTCTTGTTTTTGAATTGATTTTTTTTTTTTTTAATTCATTTTATTTTTATTCTTATAAGTTTTTTTTCTCCTTTGTCTTTTGTTGTTCCCTTGTGTACTTTTGTTTGCTTGCATATTTTTTATTGTCAAATCAGGGCACTGCTGTAAAAGAGCTTGATGCTCAGTCATTTTTCCCTGAATAAACAATGGATGATGATGATGATTTACCTGAGCACACCACACCTGAGTCTTCATTATGACTACAGCTTTGCAATCTGACGAGATGACACTGGGAGAATGAGCTCTCAGAGCCAAAGCATCCAACCGTGTACAGAATCTCCCCACTCCCCTTTCCAAACTTGCCGTTTCCAGGAGCCCCCCATGCTGTTCCACATCCCAGCTGTCTGCACACCACTATGGCATCTTTCATATCCCAGTAGTCATCACACACGGTTCGCCAGGCTTTATCTTTGTTGTAGTAGACCTCCACTCTCCCAGAGCTGGGACTGGTTCCACTTATCAGGCGTATGGGTAAAGTGTCTACAGATCAACACACTCTCATCAGCATTATACAGTAGCAGACACTTATTATCCAAAGCAACTTTTTGTCAATTGTCAGTTTCAGGGCCGTTTCAAGGTACTTAGGGGGCCCCAAGCAAACAGGACATGGGGGCCCTTCACTCCCCGTAAATACTTACATGAACCACATTGTTATAATTTTCAAACATCATCAATATAATTATCTGTATTGTACAGTTATCTGACTCCAGTTTAAAGTCATTTTTTGTTGAAAAACACAACCAACATAAATACTAAAATTATTAAACAGTCAATCTTGAGGCCCCTTTCAGCCTGGGGCCCCAGGCAATTGCCTGGTTTGCCTGCCTTGTTGCAACGGCCCTGGTCAGTTTCTTCAGGGCCAGCCTCCCATAGAACAACCTAGTTGTTTCAGGTTGCTATAGCATACAAAGTCACCTCTTCACATGATGCCCTGCTTCAAGTATGGTTCTCATGTGTATTCAAACACTTCTGACATTTAGATCATCCATGTTCAAGAATATTAAATATGGGTTACACCAGTGTTCTAAGAAAGATCACTCACGTGATGAGACTGAAGTCTTCAAAAGGTTTGCTGCTGCAAGAGAACAGAAAGAGTGTAATATGCAAGTCAAGCGCACTACTGCTCTCCTTGTCATGTAGGGAATTCAATCAAAATTGAGTTAAAAATGGATAATTAAACAATGCATATTTTACATTTCTTTAGCATTGCATTACGAAAGGCAGAGCAGATTGTAGCAAACAGTAGAAGCAAAAGCTGCTTCATCTGCCTAAGGTTAAAGACAATTTACAATATCAATATTAAATAGGCAGACAATTTGTTTAACAAATAATGTACAAAGTCTAATAGTGCTTTACAGGTCCACAGAAAACAGCTTAAAAAACAGAATAAAAAGCCCATTTAATTTTGTGGTACAAGCAGAATATGCTTTTAGAATAGTTCAAAGCATGTGAAGAAAGAAATAGCTCTAAATTTGGTCATGAGGCATCCTTGGAAAATGTTCTTCTCCATGAGGTTTCCATGGGCTAACAAATTTTGAGAACCCCTGACAGAAAACCCAGCTTGAACTGGGCTTTACCAGTTCCATCTCGAACTCACCCAGAAGCACACAGATAAGAATCTTTAACATCCCGTTCTTTCTCAAGAGTTCCATCTCAGCTTCATGTGTGTGGCTATGTTGAAGATTTCTGAAGAGAGTGAAAGGCTGATTCAATGTACCACAGCATAACATAAAGCAACAAGTTCAGCAACAAGCTTGTGGGTGGTTTTTCACAGGGCTCATTATAGACATAAGCGTCAGGTAGAGTTGCTCTAGTCTTGCTCATTGTGGTGCTCTGTGGCTGCGGAAAAATTAATGTGTTGCTTTCAGTGGTAGGTCTGTGTTGGGTCCATGCAGACCCTATTGAGTTCGGGAATAGAGCGCTCTGTCGCAAGGCATTGTGGGAGATTGGGTCAGACTCCTATCACCCAACTGTACTCTTGTGTCTAGGAGTGTGGGACCTGTGTCACGTTATATCATTTTGGTCCTACAGAAAATAACTTTGCCCCCCCTCAATATTGATTATAGTTGAATATAAATTATAAATTGAATGTTCTCTCTGCCCCCTGTTAGTGCCCCAGTGGATGAGTGCTCCTTCCCTGAATACTGTAGTAGCCTGTGGAAACTGCATGTGCTCAGAAAGGACAAGGAGAGTCGGCATTCTACATCTACAAACACCTCACAGGATGTGTGCATTGTTGGCACCCTGGTGATGGTGCATGTGTTGTGCTACCAACACCTTACAAAATGCATGTGTTATAGCAGCCAGGAGAGAATGTGTGTTGTTAGCAGGTAAGCTAGTCTTAGAGGGTGCAAGTGCAAGTTCGCAGTTTTTGTGCATTCAGTGCAAGTCAGGTTTCAGCTGAAGCTAAGCTGACTGGCGCCTGTGGAACCACGCAGCTCATGCAAGCACAGACCCTGCTGATTGATGCCAGCCTCTGCCCACTAGTGTGTGAATGTGGGAGAGAACCATATGAATGTGAGATAACTCTCTCTGAACTGCTTTGAGGGCTCAGACAAGTAGAAACGTTCTACATAATGCAAGTGAGCTGACTATACACAATACTGCATTGAGAAAAATATGAGGCCTAACTTACAACAGGGTGATGAGTTGTGTACGATATCCAGGGACAGAGAGTCCCTGTTTTAGATTGCCTGGTCTGTCAAAAAATAAAATATATACAGTATATTTTTAAGCATTATTCTTAAGGCTACAACTACTTACTTTAAATGATATTGACTGTAGAAACAAGAATGACCCTAGCCTGGGCCAGCTCATACATCTGAAATTTCAGAATCAAGTAAGTATGGCCAAGGAGGCAATTTAATCAATTCTCAAGCCCAGAAAAATCAAGACCCAATGAGAAACGAGCAGGCTGAAGGAGGAGAGCTTACGATTCTGTCCAGCTCTGTCCCATAACATTGATAAAAGTTTGATAGCATTTGATCGACGTTTAGATTAATCCCACCCGGAATTCCCTGGCAATGCCTGCTTTGCCAGACCACAGTTAATTTCTGAACATATCCCCAATTTTATTCCCATAGGTCTGGCCACTATACATGTCATTTAGGTAACCAGCAGGTGTATAGCTTAACACACATGAGGCCTTATTGTACAGTTGAGGTAGGTATATAACCTTATCACACAGGTAAGGCTCCCAATATATGGTTCTTGATCATCATAGAAAGGCCCTTATTTAAGTCCCCTATTTTTCATTCAATTTATATTTTTGCTTTCAAATCGTTCTGTTTATATTGTGCAAGTTCACCCCACCTTGTGGTCATAAGCGGTATTTCAATTGTTATATCACTAACAAACTCCCACACCCTGCAATACACTGATCATCACACAGTCTACAGAACATTCATGAGGTCAAGAAAACATGAAAAAAAAAATATTATACAGACAGCACTTTCATTCCCCACCAGCCTACTGGATACATGCACACATGCTTCGAATAGAATAGCCTTTAATTGTACTCATCACCCGGTGGAATGAAACACGTTCTTGTTTGCAGGCCACATACTGAAAGATTTAAGCTGCCAAGGGCCAGTGTAAAATTAAATGCAGTTTTCAGTTGAAAAAGCGACTGTCTTATAAGAAAACACCAGGCCCTCTAATAACTCTTTAGTATTGACAAACATCACACCAGTGCTGAAACTGTGATGTATGATGAACATCGACTACTGTAGTATGATAATAATTTAATAATAGGCCACAATACATTTAATTTCTTTAATTCATGGTGGGCCGCATGAAAGAGAGCAGGGGGCTGCAAATTGGCCCTTGGCCATTAGTTTGACCACCCCTGCTCTCGACCAATGACTGTATAGGCAAGAAGGAAGAATTTTTTTTTTGGCATAAATGTGTGAGGTATCATTAAATTGCTGAAATCTTCCATCTTTACAGCAGAGGGATCAGAAATGAAGACAAAAACTTGAGAGACAACAGCTGTTGACTTGCGTAAAAGCGATTTTACTTTATGTACATAACACATTCACATAGTCATCCCCATCACTGTGCCCACTGTTCCTCTCGACACACTCATTTTCCCCCCAACCCATCACCCAGAGCCTGTGTGTTCACATAGTCTCCCTCCTTGTCTGATGAACTCCCTGTCTCCTATCCCAGAGTGACAGTGTTGTCATAGATTCTGTCATCCTTCTTCCTGTAGCTCATTGCATCCTCTGGCCTTGCCCTTGTAGCACCTGGAGGTTAAAGACAATGCAGAGAGAATGGAATACAAGGACAGATTAGCAAACTAGCAGCTAACGCTAACTAAACAGGGCAAAGAAAATTAAACTAAAGGAGGATGAGGATCAAAGCCAATGTAAAAGTGGTTTTCCATTCTATGTCTCCTTTATTGTGCCTCGAAACACAACCTCCAGAACATGAGGAACATTTCAGGAGACTATGAGTGCTGGACAGGGCCATAGAAGGTCCTCAACCCATCAACAGGACTGATATCTGCAAGAATACTGCCCATACCCTCAGAATAAGAAAGTGAGAAATAACAATATGTGTTAATTAAGCTAGTTGACTTCCCCTTACAAGAGTCTCTGTGTTCACATAAATATCCTCCTTGTCTGTCAAACTACCTGTCTCCCATCCCAGAGTGGCAGTGTTAGCATAGAGTCCTTCATCCTTCTTCCTGTAGCTCATTGCAACCTCTGGCTTTTCCCTTGTAGCACCTGGAGGTTAAAGACAATGCAGAGAGAATGGAATACAAGGGCAGATTAGCAAACTAGCAGCTAATGCCAACTAAACAGGGCAAAGAAAATTAAACTAAAGGAGGATGAGGATCAAAGCCAATGTAAAAGTGGTTTTCCAGTCTATGTCTCCTTTATTGTGCCTCGAAACACAACCTCTAGAACATGAGGAACATTTCAGGAGACTATGAGTGCTGGACAGGGCCATAGAAGGTCCTCAACCCATCAACAGGCCTGATATCTGCAAGAATACTGCCCATACCCTCAGAGTAAGAAAGTGAGAAATAACAATATATGTTAATTAAGCTAGTTGACTTCCCCTTACAAGAGTCTCTGTGTTCACATAAATATCCTCCTTGTTTGTCAAACTACCTGTCTCCCATCCCAGAGTGGCAGTGTTAGCATAGATTCTGTCATCCTTCTTCCTGTAGCTCATTGCATCCTCTGGCCTTTCCCTTGTAGCACCTGGAGGTTAAAGACAATGCAGAGAGAATGGAATACAAGGACAGATTAGCAAACTAGCAGCTAACGCTAACTAAACAGGGCAAAGAAAATTAAACTAATAAAGGAGGATGACTGAGCCCTGTTATTAGCAGCCCTGATTGCTGCCGTATAATGTACAAATTTCTATAATTCTTTTCCCTGTCAACACAGTTAGGAACTTCAATCAAAGGGTCTGTGGGTTGCAATGACCATGTCCTTTCATGTGAAACTGAATTCAGGACAAGGTGTTTACATGTGCTAATGCAGGGTCAGGATACTTAAGTGCATGTAAATATGGTCAATATCTCATTATGAGGAGAATAAAGGATCTCTGTACACGTGAATATCTCATATAGCGACACACACATCTTCCCTTCCTGATAGCTTACCAAGGCCCTCTAAATTAAAAATCTGATATGAAGATACTGTACCCATCCTGATAGCTTACCAAAAATCTCTCTTTGAATATAAAATCTGCGTAGCTTACCAGAGCGACGCCTCCACACCAGAAAGATTATGAGAAAAATGAGGAGGAGCAGCCCACCTCCCACTAGGAGGGATAGGAGGAGCCAGGAACCTGTGGAGATCACACACACTTGCATAATTTCACGTCAAGTAATACATGAGTACATATCACACACAATTTAATCCACCTCTGACTAAGTACTACAGGCTAGGAATCAGAAGAAATCATACCTCTGACAGTGATGGCCACTGATTCAGACTGAGGGGAGTTGATGAGGCGAGATTCTACAGTCACCTCATACACACATGTGTAGTTGCCCTGGTGAGAGTCGGCTGCCTCAGAGAACAAGAAACAGGCTGACTCGGTTCTAGTTTGTTTTGCTGAATTTTGGACAGCTGGTTTGGTCCAGGTTCTGGTTGACCCGCTGAAGAGGAGCCGGAAGGAGCCTCCTGTGTAGCCCTGAGGTTCACTGGAGCAGATGATGGAGAAGTTATGACCTCTGGTGACCTCTAGAGTCTGGGGTCCCATGGTGACCTCTGACCTCTCAGGGTTTGGCGGACACAACACACCCCCTTCCACCTCTGAAGAAGTGTGGGTTGCAGAGATTCTGGGCTGTTTGAGATTCACTGAAAAACACAGAGCTACTGTCAAATCCATTGGTCAAACTGTCCACACCAACACCAACAGAAATATCCAACAACCATGGTATAGTAATCATACTATGCTGTTTTGTTGGTGTTGTTATTGTTATTTGTTTGTTTTTGTAGTATGACAACACTTACCCAAAGTCAATCTGATGGTGTTGCTGACTGGAGAGTTTGCAACATCCTTTGGATAGCCACATGAGTAAGTGCCCTGGTCTTGGTCATTAGAGATGGTCAGATTGAGCACCACACTGTGTTGGTAGACAGTAGTAGCGCTGATAGCCTCTCCATTCCTGTACATCTGCAGTTCTCTAGTGCTGCATGTGTCTGAGGTTCTGGAGCACGTGAAGACGACGTCATCTCCAGGTTGGACCACAGACAGGGAGGAGATGAGGGAAGGTTTGGTCATCTGTACAGTACCTACCGAACAAATATGTCAGTGTTAGCAGTCAAGCCATGTGCAGTGCCTTCTAAAACCATCCCAATATATCACAATAGTGAGTTGTTGGTACCATATACAGCTATTGGTTGGTACAATTAAGAGTTTGCATTGCCCAACTGACTCAACTGATTTTTATGTTGATTGTTCATGTACGAGCAAAAATTGCATTCAACCAAAACTGCATTCAACAGGACTGAGTTAGAGATTACAGACTGCAAATTGCATCATGATTCTTCGGGATAATATTTTACCTGAGCACACTACACCTGCATCTTCACGATGGTTACAGAGAGTGGTATTAAACCCAGAAGGATCGCACTGTGACAGGGAGCTTGCAGTATCGAGGCAATCAACCCTTTGCAAAATTGGTCCAGTTCCGGGCCCAAAAGAGGGGATACTCAGAGCCGTTCCACAATACAGCATTCTGCACACCACTTGGGCATTATCCAGGTCCCAGTAATCGTTGCACAAGGTTCCCCACACACCATCGTTGTACACCTCCACTCTACCAGAACTAGAGTTGGTTCCACTCACCAGTCGTATGTTGAGAGCATCTACAAATCAAAACACTCAGGTATGGGTTTCTTGAAGGATAGACACAATTGATGAGTTTATGTGTCTTTTAAAACGTCGTTAGAGGTTGTATATTCTGCATCATAGAAGCGTATGTGTAAGTCCAGGATGTGCTATCTACTAGCCTGGCGATTGCTAAACTAAAATCACAAGTCTGGAGACCCACCTATTGCTTTTCTTGTAGCGAAGCATCGTTTACGATTGTCTAGAGCCAATTATTGGACGCTACAAATGTCTATCATAGCGTCTGTACAAAGCTCAGAGCCACCACGTGATGTGAAATGCAATCGAAGGCCGTGCTAGTCCCTTTTTGTTCTGTGATTGGATACCAAAAGCAGGCGAGAAAAAAATGGCCATGGTCACCATGCTGCTTTGCAGAGTGAAAAGAAATTGAGCACGCAAAGGACCATGGGAACTCCGAGGCTCGCTATCTACAGGGCTAAGAAT
Organism: Sardinella longiceps; assembly: GCA_027497455.2. Taxonomy (NCBI): domain Eukaryota; kingdom Metazoa; phylum Chordata; class Actinopteri; order Clupeiformes; family Clupeidae; genus Sardinella; species Sardinella longiceps. The sequence goes on along the minus strand of JAODXP020007587.1, from coordinate 9,633 downwards.
CGAATAAAAAGTAGTTACTAAATGTTCCTGATGATAATCCTCCATTTTGTTGTAAGCCGCAATCAAAATTCATTGATAGTCCAATGGACTGAGAAAGTACAAATCATGTTGTAATTCAAATAGTAAGCTCCACTAAGTCATGTTACCTGCTGTAGCCTGTCTGATTAAAAAAATAAAATAAAAATAAAAAAATCTGCAGTAAGCATGATATGTCTGAGGAAACTACGTTCCATATGTTCGGCCAGGGGGCCCTAGGGCCGCACATTTTTACCTTCAAAGCTTTCAATGAGTTTCAAGCAATTTCAAGTAGAAGTACAAAGAATGGGAAATCAAAATTTTAGTTTACTCCTACTTTGCGCCTCTTTAACATATTATAGTTCTTTCCCTGAGAAAGAAAACAATTGGACTCCCCAATGTGTAGCCTTTGACTTTCTCCCATTAAAAATTAAGCGCAACGCATTTCAAAATACGTATTACAGCTACGGTAGCCTGCATGCGGATGTCGGTCTATTGTCTTTTCAGTATCCTTATTCTTTATTTGAATGAAGTTGAAGATTTCTGTTCAATTTTTTTTTTTTTATTTGAAAAAACGTGGTCTTCGATTTGTCTTCCTTCAAACCTGCTGACAACAATGGTAATTAGCTGCACCTGCAAATTATGAGAGTGAAAACGCAAAAGATGTGACCGTTTAGAGCTTCCGCATTCCAAGATGGAGGCTGTACATGAGTCTACCTCAGTTAGGCTAATGTGCATGCAAATGCGAAATTTCAGAATTACAGAATTAATAGTGGTGGTTAATATTTATGAGAAAGGACAAGCTTGTCAACAGATAAAGCAGATTTTGATATTGAACAATAAAAACGTTACACATTGTACCTTTAAGTAGGCTACCCACCTGTCAAATATGCGTGACCTTTCAAAAGATTTACTGTTGCAAAAGAGAAAGAAGAGTATCAGTATGGGCATTTCTGAGCAATAGTCACAAGTAATAATGCAGAGTACCAAATGATATTAAAGTTTTCTTCATCAGATGTGGAAGTAGTTTATAATCTGAATTCATGTAATTTCTTAAGCCACAGATCACTTTTTACTATGCATGTGTAATTTTGCAAAAAAGAACCACAAAACTAAATCTGATTCAATCACATTGTTGTTTTATATTGTGGAGGGGTAGACTGTTTTTGCTTTCTCCAATACCACCAAAAAACATTTGACACTTAAAACACACTGAAGTCAAGTGATTTATTTTACAAAGTGCATCCTTAAAGGTGGGGTATGTGATCAGGAAAAAGGGTTTGAGAACACTAAAGGGTTTTGAAAAGAAACTATTCAGAAGTCCAAACCCCTGTCTTCAGATTTCCCATGAAGCCAGACCTCCAGAGTACAGGAAGGAATGGGGAGGGACAAACGTCAGTTGGGTTTGATAGATTTATCACCATCCAATCATTTTTGGTAGTTGTTTTTCCTGTCCTGCTCATTCCACAGGTGACAAAGAATTTTTTTATTTTTGTGTTAGAAGATTTAATTAATTGGTTGCAATCGAGGCGTGAATGTTATCACATACCCCACCTTTAATTTCTGCACTAAAATTAAACCAGAAATGTTTATCCCTGTTGATGTATGTACTGTGCATCATAATAAGTATGGTACAGTTGAGATACCCATTCAGAATGGCCATTTACTGCCAAGATAGCAATCTTTTAAAGGTAGGGTCGGGCTATTTGTAGTGGTGGGCATAGATTCATTTTTTTAATCTAAATTATTTGAATTCTGCAGAAGGCATTTATAATTTGCTTGTGCTGCTTAAATAACTAGAAAAGCGCTCAGAGAGCGCAGACCTCCGCCAAGGCAATGTGGTCACAAACACAATATACATTCCAGATCATGTTCTGGATCACCGATCACCACGAAATGTAATCATGTAATCGTGCCCGCACTCATTAAAGTGCCTTGCTACTGACGTGAAGTTAAAACATATCCCTGCTGCGCAAGCCTTCTAACAGCAACATATTTTGCATGAAATGAAAGAATTTCGAACAGCATAGACCTAACACGAATGCGAAACACGTTACATTGAGTCAATGTAACCGCAGATCTTACTTTCGGTTTCCAACAGTCAGGTCCCATTGATTCAGTGTAAAGTGCCTGTTCGCTTCTGCGTTTGCGTTCGCTCCAAATTATTTTGTTCCACTCGCTAACTACCGCATTTAGCAAGCTCTTTCAACAGGGCTATGCTTGAATTCACTCCGGTACTTTCCTTTAACCTGTGGTCTTCTCTCTCTCCTGGCTAGACAGAGTATCACGGCTGTCCACGGGGCATGTCACTGCAATTGAGTCTTTGTGCACATCACATCTTATTTGTAGTGGTAACTTGCACCCCACCATTTGCTGTGATCACCTTTGCAGTGTTTATGCTATTATTAGTGTATGTTTGCGTTTGGGTGTGTGTGTGAACAGGCACCAGAACAATGAGCACAGGATGTGTGCGTGTGTGAGTGTTGCTGCGTGTTGTGAGTGTTAATCCCCCCACCGCTGCTGTGTTACTATTCTGTGCTATGTGATTAACTTCCTGTATCTGTGGTGGCAGCCACTATTCTCCCCATTGTGCCTCCATTAGGCCGGTATCTACTACCAAGACAATTCTATGGTTTTAAGATTTTTGCATTATTCATTAATAAATAATTATTTTCTTTTGGAACACCACGCCTCTGTCCTTTACTAACTTACCTGTGTGTGTAGAACCCAGTGCAAAGATAGGTGTTCTAGATAAAACCCAGTGTAAAGCATATCTTAGGGTGAAAGTCCCCTTGTGGCGTAGTCCCTCACCTAATATGCCAAGACCCTTACATGGTCACACTATGATCAGTGAGGAGACCTACTTAGGCTTGCAGTATTAATAGATGCGAGTAGCATGTGTACTAGTAGCATGCTTTGTGCCTACTACACAATCCAGCCAATCATTCTCAAACTTGTGTGTTGTGAACTTGCAAAATGTCAAACTTGGAACTTTGGCGCCCTTCGCACCTCTAACCCAAGATAAAAATCACCCTTCTACGCTGCAATTGTATAGCTCTAATTAGTAAAAATGACACTTACTATTTATGTGTTTAGTTAATTGCTTTATTTCATAGCAGGCCTTTATTATTTTTGTTTATTTTTTTTATAAATTTTTTTGTTGTGGACAATACATTTTTGTTGCGTATTTAAACTGAAATACATATTTTCAGACATCCCAACCTACAGAAACTCATTGAACCCCAGTATTCCAGTGTGTCTAATCTATTATATTAAATTCTAATTTATTTAACTCCATAACTAGTCTTTTGTTGGCATCATCCTTACATTATCCCATAAGCTATTCAAAATGCATTGTGACTCTCATCAGCTGTCTTAAAAAAAGGAAAGGAAATATTTTCTACATACAGTATTTCTACCAAGCAAAAACTGTATCATGCTATGCTTACTATGCATGGGAATTCTTTAGGCTCAAATGCTTTATTTATTTCCAATTGCCCTAAGGAACTCGTTTTAGGCTACTGATAAAGTGATTTGATGATGACAGAGACAAAGGACGTCTGTTCATGTATGTTTTTTCATAAATACTACACAGGAACTCTATCTCCATTGTGCCTGTCTCACTGCCTCTCATTCGCGCTGCTCCACTTCAAAGGAATTTTTATGTTATTTTTCTTGACTCGCGGGAGATTTTACATCACTCATGGACGTCTGTGAGCCACTAGAAAAATCCAGTAGACTCACAGACGTTCCGGGAGACTTGGGATGGCTACATTTTGCACAACATGTACAAAAATCCGGGACATCTTAGGGCAATTTTTTTTTTTCCCCCGGGACAAACCATGAAAATCGGGGACAGGTGGCAACACTTATGTAACAGCACCGTCAAATATATGGGAGATTCAGCAGTGTGCTGGCATCTGCTTTCTCTTCAGTGTACTTTCACAAACCCAGATGGGCTAGCAACATACATTACACTTTGTGGTCTTGCCCAGCACCATGGCAAGAATAGGTTGGCTAGGTTATGTATGAGTGTCATATTTTACATTGAATTACAAAAAATGATCAAACTTTCCCCACATATTCTAACTCTTTGAGACCTACCTCTAGCTTTCAGTCAGGCATAATAATCAGGACAAAATAAGCAACTTCACGTTAAAGGTCACTACCAAACTTTATACACATGATTCTATAGTGCTTTTTCGCATAGGGACATTTTTGTATCACGCATAGTTAATAAGATAATTAGCATATTTGGCTAAAATAAGGGTAAACTCGAGGAGTGCTGTCACCAGGGTCTAACAATATTGCTATTTTTTCTGTCCGAAGAATGCCCCACATCTTGTGTGTTTCAGCCTGATATCTCATTGCATTCCCGAAATATTCCATTTCAATTATGGATAGCTTCGTAAAATCGAGCTAAATGCTAGCATTTTATACTGTCAAGTGATTTTGATTGCCTATACCTACGATATCAAATATTTATTTACCTGTAGAACATGGGAAAAGGTATATACTGAAGAAATTCTGAGACTGTACTTTGTGCTATTCAAAAGCCATAAGCCCTTAAATATGGCCTTAATAGCGATTTTTTGAAATTCAGAATTTATTATACTCTTGGAAAGACAGCATCAATTGCAAACCTATTTTTTTTTCTGTGTCTTCGAAAAGTCTGACACACAGTTGACAACTTGAACCTGTTAAATAAAGTTCCCTGTTTCCCTGTAAAAGTTCCCTGTTTCCTGTCATTTTGGGACATGTCTAAAAATTTAAATAAATGAGAACTGGAGCCAAAACGGTAATTTTTGGTTTCAATTACATGATACTTCTGGAAGGCTCAAACATAATCTCTGTATTTAAAGCCATTGTTTACTACCTTCTTGATAGATTAAAAGGGGTAGATTTAACTTTTATGTTTTGTGGTGAAGACAGGGCAGAATATCACAAAAATGCTTTCAGATTTGAAAAATGACCAAGTTTGGTGTCAAGTGATTTTGATGGCCTAGTACCTACAACATGAGAACTGGTATATACTGAATAAATTTTGAGATTGTACTTTGTGTTATTCAAAAGCTATAAGCCCTTAAATTTGGCCTAAATAGCCATTTTTACATAAAACAGCATCAATTGCAAACCTATTTTTTTCTGTGTCTTCCAATAGTATGAAACACAGTTGACAAGCTGAACCTGTTAAATAAAGTTTTCCCCGTTTCCTTTCATTTTGGGACATGTCTAAAAATGGAAATAAATGACAACTGGAAACGGTCATTTTTGGTAGCAATTACATGACACTCCTGGAAGGTTTAAACATAGTCTCTGTCTTTATGGCCATTGTATGCCACCCCTGCGACGGAATAAAAGTGGTACATTTAAAATGTATGTTTTGTGGTCATAGTAGGACAGGACAGAATATCACAAAAATACAACCGACTGACTTTCATATTGGCAAAATGATCAAGTTTGGTGTCAAGTGATTGTGATTGCCTACTGCCTACAATTTCAAGACTTCACAGACCTATAGAACTAAATTATAGCAGGTGGCTGGTTGTACATAAAAGACTGCAGGAAGATTCAAGGTTTTTTTTTTTTTGCATTTCAGTGTTTCAGTCAGAATCCGGTGCCTCCTATGTGGTTCTGGTCCCCTTTTTAATCATATTGATTCAGTGATGAAGCATACAACTCTTTGCCATTGTGACTAGAACTGTAAAGATTAAAGTCTTACCTAATAGAACACTGAAGAGAGTTCTCAACATCCTGGTCTTTTGTGAGTATTCCATCCAAGTTTGGTATGATGTTTGCTGAAGTTATCTGTGAGAGTCTTACTCTGCCTCACTGCATCAAAGCATACTACTGTCAGTGTCAGTAAGCCTTTGGTTTTCCCCTGAGTTCATTCTACACGGTGTCAGAGTGGTCACCTGTGAAACCGCAGAACTTCTTGTTGATGTGTGTTGGTCTGTGGTTGGCATTGACCATTACTGCAGTATGGTCCTCAGATGGGCCCTTCCTCAATCGCTGGGTGTCACAGGGTTTGGCAACTCCCTATGAGGTGGTGTGAACATGTAGGCTGGTTCAATATGACATGCAGGAACCAGCATCAACACAGTTCTCTGCTGGTGTGAAAGCGCTGTTTGAGACTCAGACCTGACGCTTTCAGTCGACAGGCTGATATGGCCTAGAATCTAACAACTTTTTTTTGGTGTTACAAATTGGTACATGTAAAAGTGCAAGAAGTCTTTCTTGCACTTTTATATGTACCAATTTGTAACACCAAAAAAAGTTGTTAAATAAAATATCAATCAGGCCTATTCAGTTTTCTCTTGATTAGCATTGTGTGACCGGATTGAGTGTAGTCAACTGGCTGATTTACTGTAGTGTGACAGAGCCATAGTGTAGTGCAGCTATGGACTGGTCAAGTATTATTGTTGCCATCACATTTCTGCTCTGTTGGAGAGTATCTACTCTTTAGTCTCGTTGAGTGTCGATACACAGTGGTACAAATCTCCAGCAACCACACTACCCTCACAGTGCACCGTCCACAAAAGGCACACACTAAATGAGCAAGGTGCCTACATCCATGCAAATGACACCTAGGCTGGAACTCTAGACACACTCTAGTGGTAGCAAATAGAATTTACTCAGTAAGTAGCCCTATGTCTAGCCATCAGACATAGGTTGTACTCCGACATCGGTGGTGTCTGAGCTGTTTAAAACCAAACGCAATGCTCTGTTGTAACTATGTTCTAACCCAAGTAGGGTGGCCGTATGTACGGCTTTAGGCCGAACAGTCTGGTTTTTCCGAACATCAAGCCGAATGCGTATTTGTCCCCCTTTTTTTGAGGCGCGCTATGCTTGAAAATCATTTAGGACTTGAGACGCACGCAATTGACAGGTAGCTTATTACACGTGCACACAGGGCTTTCTGTAAACAATCCCCTTTTTTCTCCCGAGGGAATTCAGTGCGGTTTATCTTACCGCTGTCTATATACATCCCCAGGCTGACGTACAGTCGGCACTGAGTGTGATACAGAGCACTGTCAACGACCATGAAACAGCTGACCCAGACACCGTTTTCATTATTTCATTCGTTGCCGCCTACATTCAGTTCTCCCAGAGTTTTATCAACACGTAGACTGTCCGACTAGAGAATTGCAAACATTACACCATGTATATACTAAAATAAAAGGGGCTTACAAAGCCAAATCACGTCCACAGTTTGGTCGGTCTGACCATATGACACTCTTTTTATATCCCAATTACAGACAGAAACTGAAGCAGTCAGAATATGGTCAGAGGCTCCTGAGTTGGAATTGAAAGACCATCCACTGACTGGGGAATGTTTAGCAGAGCAGCCATACAAGACTTTACTATAAATATTGAGGAATATGCCACTACAGTGACGGATTATGTCAATTTTTCTATTGATAATATAATCCCTATGAAAACCACATACCAGAAAATGTGGATTACAGCAGATGTTCGACACTCACACTGGAGAGTCATTACAACACTCAGGACTCTAGACGAATGTGGCAGGGTTTGGCACACATTACTGGGCAGGCAAGGTACGATCCCCTCTGCATCTTTACCTAATGACCTGAACCAGTTCTATGCACGTTTTGAAGCCCTGTTCAACTTTTATTGTGCACAGGTCTGGAGCCACTGAGCAGAGTGAACATATGCAAGGCAACTAGCCCAGATAGCATCCCAGGATGGGTTCTGAAGTTTCGTGCTGCAGAGCTGACAGATGTGGTCACAGACATTTTTAATATGTCCCTCAAACTGTCTACAGTTCCATCTTGTTTTAAAGCAACTACCATCATATCGGTACCAAAGAAGGCGGTGGTCTCTAACCTAAATGATTACAGGCCAGTAGCCCTTACTCCAGTTCTGATGAAGTGTTTTGAGGGCCTAATCAAGACGCACATCCAGAACATCATTCCATCATCATTGAACCCCCTACAGTTTGCATACAATCCACTCATGATGCCATCTCATATAGCCCGTCCATAATACGAATGTTCATCCGTATCCATGGTCTGGGGACGGTCTTCTGGGGCGGGTTTACATCGGTAGAGAGACAACCGGCCAATAAGCGAAGCTGATTAGACGAGCTGTCCAATCGTTTCAAACCACAACTGAATGCCCTCCTCCCGCCCTATAATCACGTCAGGTTAAAGAACCTCCAGACCAGGGGTAGGGAACCTATGGCTCGAGAGCCAGATGTGGCTCTTTTGATGGTTGCATCTGGCTCGCAGACAAATCTTTAATAAAAAGAATGGTAACTTTAAAAATATACCACATTCTCATGTAGGCCTATTTCAATCCATTCATCTATCTACTTCAGTCTAAGGTGACTGGAATTCAGCTAGCTTTGCTGGTGCTTTAGCAACTGTGAGAAACAGAAAACCATTCACATATGGGAAGTGTGGCAAAACACTCATGCTTGATGTTGCAAATTAACTTTTTGATGTCTTTTTGAATAAAGACACGGTAATCAAATCAATAAAAAGATATGCCTCTGACATTCCTCTATATTGTATGGCTCTCATGGGATTCAATTTTAAAATATGTGGTCTTCATGGCTCTCTCAGCCAAAAAGGTTCCCGACCCCTGCTCCAGACCATGAATACGGATGAACAGCAGTATTATGGTCGGGCTATGTCAGGCTAATCTCATCAGCCATGCACTTAGTATTGACACATCTGGAGAATAAAGACACTTATGCCAGACTTCTTTTTATTGATTTTAGCTCTGCTTTTAACACAATCATTCCATCCAAGCTCATAGTCAGTAACCTTGGCATCTCTCCCCTCTGTGTAACTGGATTTTGAGCTTCCTCACTGGCAGGCCGCAACATGTCCAGCTGGGTAACTACTCCTCTGGTACCCTGCTATGCACTTTATTTATGGCACCTGACACTTTCATTCATGTCCACATATGACATTCTTAATATGCTTTTTTATTAGGAATTACTTGTGCTGTGTCTGTGCCCCAATAGTGGGCCCTGCCCCACAGTTTGAGAAATGCTGCTGTAACTAAATGAGCAAGAATATGGTGATAAGCAGCAGTTTTGCAGATTGTAGAGCATTCAAAGGATGCACAGTTTATCTTTGACATGAACTAAGTCTAGTCCGAGTTTAGTTGTCCAGTGCCTCAACTGAAAATGCAATTTACAGGTAAAGTGACTTAAGCAGCAATCATTTTCATTATTTGCTGGTCTGCAAATAATGTGAACATAGCGTGATCATAGACCAGCAAACCACTTCCTGTGCATCCATATTTAGATGATAGCTGCTTGTATGGTCTGCATGTCCAATGGTTATTGTTGCATGAACTTTTCTCTATTTACAATACAATGCTGTCTTTCTCTGGTATGGAGAATGAACAGCCTGTGACCCTTTATATGTACAGTATTATCCAAATCAAACTTTCCATGTACTTTTTTTTTATGAGAGAGAGAGAGACGTGCCTAAAGATTGCAATCTCTGACAAAGGTTCATCAGCAAGGACCACAGTACTGGAGAAGCAAGGCAAGACAACTTGGTCGACAAACAGAAAGGACAACATAAAACAAGCATGCGTGTGTGCTGTGGAATTGTCTACTCTCACTGACACACA
>JAODXP020007585.1:0-77316 GCA_027497455.2 Sardinella longiceps | reverse complement strand
TCAAACGGTGGCAAAAAGTAACATAATGTCCCAACAAAAGTAACAGATACAATCAGGAAAATACAGTACATTGATATTACGACTAAATACCTGGCATTTAGATATGGCGAACATTTTGACCTTTGACTTCTTTGTTTGTTTGCTTCTTTTTAGTGCTGGCAAAATTAACTGATTAATCACGTGATTAATCCAAAAAATTTAACTTGGATTAAAAAAAATTAACTCAGATTAATCCTAATGGATATGGTTCTACTTTCATGGCATGTATTATGTTCAATTTCAGATAGAAAATGATTCGGCTATCAAGTCAAACTATACAAATATTATGGCCTCACTCCTGACTGTCCAACAACATGTTTGGGGAATCCTTGGGGGTGGGGGACAAGTGTGAATTGCCCCATTTGAGACAAACAAAGCCAACTATTAGTATCAGTGCCTTTTCAGGGAAAAATAAGGATCCAACATACTCTAGCATCCAAATTCTTACTGGAAGAAATGAGTTGCAATTAAAAGTGATTAATCATGATTAATCATTGCAAACTTTTGTGATTAATCAGATTAATTTTTTTAATCGTTTGACAGCACTACTTGTTTTGTTCTCTTTTTTTCTCTTGTTTTTGTTTGTTTGCTTGTTTTGTTTGTTTGCTTGTTTTTTTCTCTGTATAGGCCTTCTTCACCGCAGCCCGAAATGCGATCCCTGCCAGAGCCCCCACTAAAGCTCCCACAGCTGCACCCCCAACACCCCACACTGCCCCAGTCACTGCTCCCACGATAGCATACATGGCTCCAGCAGACGTCCCTAAAGTGGATCCTACACCAGCTAGAATAACGATGTCTTTGATAGATTGATGATGTGTCTCTGCGCTTCTCCTTGCTTCCTCTGGACTCATATTTGGATTGTCTCTCTGAATGCGTTCCTGGGCCACCCTTATGATTCCTTCAGCTTCTTTGAGCATGTCATTAGAGTAGTAATTTCCGCTATTCACCTCTACCATTGTGCTGATCTTCTGCAACAGATCTTCGACCTGAGACTGATCTTTGTCTCTGTTGTTGCTAAAAACATGATATCCTCCATGACACTGTTTGAGGAAGTCACTCAGATGCCCAGTATATTTAACCAAGGTTTCTATGGAAACTCCATCTGCCTCCAGATCGTCTCCATAGGTGAACAAGGCCATAGTGTAACGTGCTGCCTCTTTTCCGAAAATCCTCTTAATGCTTTCCACTGTTTCTTGATCTTCTTTTGTCAATTGAGCGGCCTGGATCACGACCAGAAACACATGAGGACCAGGAGAAGAGAATGATATGCACTGAGCAATCTCTTTATTGTTGTTTTCTTTCTTGTTCTTCAATCTGGCTTCAGTCCCTCTCTTCTCCTGCAGTTCAGTGTCTACCTCAATCTGCACCTCTTTTGCAGCCTCTCTCTCCACAGGTTCCTCGGTGTCTCTTTCTATCAGCACCTCTTTTGCAGTCTCTCTCTCCACATGTTCCTCGGTGTCTCTTTCTATCAGCACCTCTTTTGCAGCCTCTCTCGTCACCTGCACTTCTGTGTCTACCTCAATCTGCACCTGTGATTCAGTCTCTCTCTCTTGAAACTGCACTTCAGTGTCTCCCTCTTTATTCTTTTCAGTCTCTCTCTCCATCTGGAATTCAGTGTCTCCCTCTGGATGTTTTTCAGTCTCTCTCTCCACCTGCTCCTCAGTCTCTCCCTCAATCTGCACTTGGTTTTCAGTATCTTTCTTCACATGCAGTTCAGTGTCTCCCTCAATCTGCACCTGGTTTTCAGTCTCTCTCCCCATCTGCCCCTCAGTGTCTCCCTCTCCCTCCCTTTTACTCTCTTTCTTCAACTGGTTTTCAGTGGCTCCCTCAATCTGCTTCTGATTTTCAGTAATTCTGTTCAATGGTGTGTCAGCTATTTTTCTACCAAAGAAACTTGGAGTATCAATTACTACAAGTTTCTTACCATAACGGAATACAACCTCCTTCTGACACTTAGTTGTTACTGGAGAAGATGAAGGCTCAGATTTAAACTTCGCTTCCCCTAGGATGGTGTTTGCAGTTGCACTCTTCCCACTCCCACTCTTCCCAACAAGCACAATCCTAAAGCACTTGTCCTCTGGGTTCTCCTCTGGAACCTTCACTTCCATAGTGTTCTCTTTTGGAACTTCCACTTCCTCAATATTCTCATTTGGTATCTTTACTTCCTTACTGTTCTCCTCTGACACCATCTTGTCTTCAATAATCTCCTCAGGAACCTCAACTGCCACACTGTTCTCTTCTGGAACCTTCACTTCCTTAGGATTCTCTTTTGGAACCCTTAATTCCTCAATGTTCACTTTTGGAACCTTCACCTTGCTGTTCTTTTCTGAAACCGTGTGTTCTTCAGTGTTCTCTTCTGGAACCTCAACTACCACATTGTTCTCTTCGGGCACCTTCTCTTCCTCAGTGTTCTTTCCTGGAGCATCCAATTCCCCATTGTCCTTCTCTGGATCATCTGCCCCTGTTGGAATATGATGTGAAGTATAAGTTGCAGGTTAAATATTTTTTAGAAATTAAGGGACATGAAGCAAAATAATAATGAGTAGTGATCTATCTTGAAAAATCTAATTTTCATACAATAGAACAATATTTACAGCTATTTTCGTAACTGGATTATTGAACATTCTAAGCACAGTGATGATGTCACAACAGGGACTTCATCAAAGCTGAGCATACAAGAGCATGAGTTTTAACCAGTTTTAGCTGCATTTAGGGGGCCAAACATGGGAGATTTCTATTGGTGGTTTGTACCTGACAATCTTACCCTCCCTCACCAAGACCCGCCCACAGTGTGTACAAAGGATCTAGCGGTAACGCTTTAATTTACAGCCCGTGAAGTACTAGGTAAGTATTGGGTAAGAATGGTGTAACAAAAAAGTATCAAGGGATAAATTACTGAGTACTTACAGCGTAAGTTTGCTGGAATAACACAGGTTCACGCTTTATTTTACAGCCCGTGAAGTACTGGGTAAGTACAGATAAGAACAACGTAGCAAAATAGAACTTGTATAATACTGCCATAATTACAAAATAAGGGGTAGTCTAGATGCGCAGTAGGCTATAGTCTACAGGAAAGGCATGTGTTGATTCACTTCATTTTACAGCCCCCACATCCAATATTAGGGTGTATTTACAAGTAGTTTTGGGGTATTTAGGTAATTCAACTGTAGGCTACTTGTTCTTTACTTTCAATAGGGTAGCCTACCTAAGTGGTGTAGCATCAGTGTGTGCATCCTATCTATGCAGAAGGTGCGTGGAGGCCGAGAGCGGTATTGCAGACAGATATACTGTAGATTATCTTGCAACGGCAGCAACTATGTTGTTTGATCACGAAGTTGTTTGTTCAGCATTAAACTAAAGAAATAAAGTCTACCTTATTTATATAGAGGCTCACGGACGACCGCGAATGATGTAGGGTAAAATCTCCCACGAGTTGAGAGAAATAGATGGAGTGGAATAATCAGTGCAAGTGATTATGCGAGGGATTTATTAGTTTCATTTCATGCGAGGGAATTATTAGTTTCATTTTCCATGTTGTAAATAAAACGCATCTTTGTCAAACTGTTGCCTCTGACTATGCATGCTACTGTACACCACTTACTGTAGGTAGGCTACCCTATTGAAAAGTAAAGAACAAGTAGCTTACAGTTGAATTACCTAAATACCCCAAAACTACTTGTAACTACACCCTAATATTGGATGTGGGGGCTGTAAAATGAAGTGAATCAACGCATGCATTTCCTGTAGGCTATACTGTGCATCTAGGCTATACCCATTTTGTAATTATGGCAATATTACACATAAAGTTCTATTTTGTTACGTTGTTCTTACCTGTACTTACCCAGTACTTCACGGGCTGTAAAATAAAGCGTGAACCTGTGTTATTCCAGCAAACTTACGCTGTAAGTACTCAGTAATTTATCCCTTGATACTTTTTTGTTACACCATTCTTACCTAATACTTACCCAGTACTTCACGGGCTGTAAATTAAAGCGTTACCGATCTAGCTAAAGAAGTAGTTTCATTTTGATAAACAACCTCATTGCAATGTTAAATGTACTGTGCACACCAGTACGCCTCAACAACATAAAATAACAATGGTGGTAGTAGTCGGCCCGGCTAGTGGGAGCATAATGATTCAGACAATTAATCTAAATTTCGGTGCCAACTCTCATTATATTCAACTCCATTCCTGCTATTGCTCAAGTTACTCAAGACTAGCCAGTCCTGAAGACATAAGAAATTTTCCTCCAACTCATAGGTTTTCTTGAACAGAGAATTAGCCCTGAAAGTTAACCCATGGGGGCAGATATTTAAACTGTTTTTAACATCTAAACATGCTCCAAATGTCCCCCCTAAAGCTATGTATTACAAGTATTCATACCTGCAAACTCATAAGGGTTGAAAAAGGTGACAAACTACTGTTGCGCGCGGGCGGGGGCGGGTAAACTAATATATTAATAAATTAATTGTACATTAATTGCGGTACATTGCATGGAGTAGTGTTGGCTATACATTTTATTTAATATACATATAAATGTATTTATATAATATATTTATAAATATTTTTCAATGTTTTTCCATATGAATGAAATAGCAATAGGCCTAACATTATTTTCTACAATAGCATTTTGTCTATACAACAATTAAAGGCCTCACAGTAGCCTATTTGACCCATATTTTTTTTTTTTTAAGTGGCGGAAATGGGCTTCCATATTGAGCTCCTCCTCCTCCTCCTGACAGGTCAGACTATCACATAAAATGTACAGAGTAGCCTACGTCTAGGTTTCTAAGCTAATAAAATAATTCCATTTAGGCTAAGCGACCAAGCCAGCCAGGGAAGGTACACGTGAACAATTTGAAGAATGAAAACTCTGTGAGGCTGGCGCGCAGGTTTTAGAAAAAAGTTTTCTACCCTCTGTATCGGAGTCCACTAGAAACGCAGCTGTAGGGGTTAAAGCAATTAGGAGAAAACAATTTCGAAAACCTGCGCGGCAAGCCCAAAGAAATTGCTTGCTTTACTAACAAGTTTCTTATGTATATGACATTTTCGACCATTTAGATTGAAGTTAATATGCCTGCCGTTTGCTTTAAACTGCGCTTTTCTTCCATTACCAGTCGTTGCCTATACAAACGTAGCCGAATGATACCGGTGACATAGCTCATATTTGGCTGATTAAAGCGGCAATTTAACTGTAGGCTACAGCGACGTCCGCAAAGCCACCGTCTATCACAATAGCATCAAAACTATGTGTTTCCATCTTTGTTTCTCTCTTAAAATAGCGCTAAATTGTGTCATTTTGCTACGTTTTCATGGCAGCACTGAGAATGGAAATAGGCTATGTTAGATGATTCCATGGCTGCTCTGTTACCGGTGCGCCTCCAGACTGGACTAATGCGGTGGGGGAAAAAAACGCTCTCTGTCATTGATTATGATGGTGTCCGTGCTCCTCGCTCATTCTACAACTATAATAACAGTCCATAGTTGGTTGATTGTCAGCTTGGTTGGTCGGCCGTCACCCCCCCCCCCCTTAAAAAAAAACTCTTCGGATTTACACGATTCACGTAAATGACCTATTTTGATTTCAAAACGGCGAATTTCGCCGAAAGGTGACAAGTTTGCAGGTATGAGTATTACAAGACAGCACTGCAGTGTGTATGACTACAAGTGTCTAACAAAGTGGTAAATTTTTTGTTTTTATGCAGTGTTTGTAAACAAACAAAATTTGGCTTCTTGCATAAACACACAATTTTTAACACTTTTCTAGTCACTTGTAGTCATACACACTTCAGTTCTGTGTTGTAAGGGGTCTGTTGATGTCTCATAGTTTTTTGGGGTAGCATTTGGATGTTCAGATAAAATACAGTTTTATATAAAACACACGTTTTATGACCCAACTCATTTGGAGTGAGAGTTCACAGGGTTTCCTACAGGGACTACTACATGTTCGTTTCTGTCATTTATGCAGTAATACACCAAACCTATAGTCAATAGTCAATAGGCTTGTAGTATAGAAATTCTCTTTGAATCCAGGCTGCTACCATTGTGCCCTTGAGCAAGACATTTAACCCTTTGTTTCTATAGGTGAGACTGCCCTAGCAGGGTTATCAGTCTTTCTTCGAAATCAAATGTCCAGGACTGTTCAAGGACACTTCTAGCCTTTTTCTCAGCAATTTTAGGGACTCGACATATCAGAGCAACAATACACAACCATCAGAGCCACAATATCTTGGTAATTCAATAGGCATGGCATGCATTGGAAATGAAGCAATAAGACTCTCTCCACCGTGACTGAGATACAGTTGTTAGCTTTGCTGACGTCTGCACAGATGTTGTGGGTCCCAGATTTGCAGAAGGATGTGATGGTGACTTGTTATTAGATTTAAGTATTTTTCTAGGCTACAGTTTGCTAGTTGGCTTCCTTTACCTGAAATAACTGAAAACTCCTGATTGCTCCAAACATTTTATTTTCCAGAGTCTGTTTGAACTTTTGCAGTCCTCTAGTAACTTTTATGTATAGTCATGTAAATGCAATTCCCTGGAATTATGCAGTGCGTTCTTTTGTTGTGAATGTACTCACATTGCTTTGGAGAGTAGTTGCCCATGTTGTTCAGTCAGTCTTGATGTTGGCAAATAGTTTCACTTTCATTTGAGCTTTCTGTGACTGTAAACTATGCCTCTATTGGGCCCTCCCACTAGCCCTCTAGGGTTAGTGGGAGGGCCCACACACCTGCAGTAAAAAACACTCTCTCTTAAAAAAGAAAACGTCAAACAAGACAAGTCAAATTGGCATTTTAAAAAAGAAGAATTCATGGAGAATAAAGAAAAAAATATAAAAAGAAATCTGTGGACTTTCCCACAAGGTGTTCTGGTGCTCTGAAAATGACACCCAAAATGATTTGTCAGACTTGTGCGGTCTTCTGTTCAAACACTGATAGAGTTTTCTTTCTATTTATTGTTTTTTATGAGAGTGTTTCTACTTATCTCTACAAGGGAAAAAAATCAAGAACCTATGTTGGGTACAAATATGTCTTCTGAAGGCCTAAACAGAGCACAGCCAAAAACTCCAATAACATTTTTATCATCTTTGAGGGAATGCTAAGACCATGCAGGATCATTCAGACCAAAACTGACAGTTTTGCTAAAAACGATTCTTATCTATGTACAAGCATGCAAAATTTGAGCTTCCTACATGGTTTAGTTCTTGAGCTGTGGGCTTGTGAAAAAAAGAGCGTGAACAAAATGGGCACCCCCTCCCCCAGTAAAAATGTCTGTAACATGGAAAGTATACATCTTACACTCAAATAAATTTACAGTGTTTCTCTTAAGTACCATGGGTACATTGGGTGATTTTTTCAGATTTTTTGAGACCTAAGTGCGCGGGCTCTTGTTGAATTGACGTGGACTGACCCTTTTACAATGGAGTAATGCATTTACTAACGATGTTGCTTTTTTGGGAGAAGTAACTAGTAATTACATTTTATAAGTAACTCCATCGATTCAACGTAAAGTGCATTTGTGTTTCTATTCGGTGTGTTCTTCCAAATTCTTTCATACTCGCTATCTAGTGCAGAAGGGAAATGCTTGAATTATTCCGAATCATTGCTTTAAGTTTAATTTAGCTAAAATACCTGCACAGTTTGTCTTTAATAGCCGCTAATAACATAATAACTATGGATGTCTGTAGAGATAATTACAACAATGAAAGACATTCATAATTGAGGATTCATCAGTTTAATAATGGTTAACTAACAAGTTTTAAAAGAACTTAGCAACTTGAAAATTTCTAAATGATTAGTGACCCTAAGAGTAAACAGTAAACTACACTGTAGGCCTACAATTTAATTAGATGTTATTATGCCCCCCCCCCCCCAAAAAAAAACAACAGACAAAAAACACAAATAAGTGCATGCATGATTTACAGATGAGAAATAAAGTACAACAGTGCTTACCAAATTATTAAAAAAAGCCTTAACTAAGTTAGTAACTATGTTAGTTAACACATGCATTTTAAGAACTGGTTTGTGCACCCACATTGCTAACAATTCTTTAGCAGTCAGGGAGCTCTTAAATGACTCAGATAGCAGAGACAGGACCAACCATCACAATTTCGGTGTCAATCATTCTAATTCGGAGGCGGCTCAGCAGGCTAGCGCGTCATACCGCAAATCTGGGGACCCAGGTTCGATTCCGAACCGAGGTAATTTCCCGATCCATACCCTTCTCTCTCTCCCACTCATTTCCTGTCACTCTCCGCTGTCCTATCGAATTAAAGGCATAAAAGCCCTAGAAAATATCTTAAAAGGATCCCGGCTAGTTGGGCATGTTAGCGTTATAAGACTAGCATTGGCGTCAACTTTAATTGACGTTATTCAAAAACATCAAAAATATTACGGTTTCAAAGAAAATATTTATTAGAAGCTGAAATTCATTTCACTAGTAAAGTTCCATTGTTGTTACGCCTCAATGACTTATGGGTAAAACGTGACGACAAATGGTTGCACTGCTTTCGGTCAAGCTGGAGCTACACATGGACAACGTAAATATTGATCCTCTATCGTATCCTCACCTCTCCTATCATCTTCCAACACCGTGTGCTGTCATCCGCGTTGCTCCCTTAATTCATAGTGGCGTGGGTTTAAACGGCAAACTTCACAGAAGATGTATTTTACTTTGCAGTAACGTCCTAAACTGGTCCTGTAAAGCCGTGGAATTTTGCTGGACAACCATTTGATGTCAGGATTTACCCATAAGTCATTGAGGCGTAACCGTAATAGAACTTTACCAAAGAAATGATTTTCAGGTTCTAATAAACATTTTCTTTAAAACCGTCGTATTTTTAATGTTTTGGGGTAACGTTAATTAAAGTTGACGTCGTTACTAATATTATAACGTTAACATGCCAAACTAGCCGGGGATCCTTTTTAAAAAGAAATAATAATTCTAATTCATCCTAGACACCCCTGAAAAGCTAAATACAGAAATATATCTTCAAAGAATGTGATCCAAGTCATAACTAACCATTGTTGTGGTATGATATTAAGTAATGAGATGCTGTGAATGGATACAGTAAGCACTGAATATCACTGGATAGTACATCTACTGCTGCCCACTTTCAGAATTACAGCTTCGCCTGACTCAGATTGATAAGTGCGAAGAGTAACCTCCCTACCAGCGCCAACCGCAGCTCCAGCCATAGCATAAGCAGTGGTTAGAGAAGTCTGAATACATGGATTTCTTGTTTCTGCCTGTCTTTGAGCTATTTCAGAGCCCATATTTGCATTTATTCTTACTAGGCGTTCATATTCTTCTCTTAGGACTTCCCTAACCTCTTGGAACATTGCATTGGTGTAGCACATTCCTCCATTTCTCTGAACCATTGTGTTGATCATCTCCAGCAGCTGGCTGACTTGCCAGGGATCATTGTCTCTGTTGTTGAAAACATGATATCTGTTACCACACTGGCTGATGAAATCAAACAAAGATTCATCTTTTGCAATGAAGTCTTTTATAGATTCTCCATCTGCCTCCAGACTGTCACCATGTGTGAATAATACCATGGTGTAACACGCTGCATCTTTTCCAAATATGTTCTGAATGATTTTCACAGTTTCCTGTTCTTCTTTAGTGAATCTGTCCAGCCGGATCACGACCAGGAAAACATGAGGACCTGGAGCAAGTAATGAAATACATTTACCAATCTCTGTTTTCACCTCTTCTTCAGTCAGCCTGGTGTCAAATAGACCTGGGGTATCAACTACATCTAGTTGACGATCATCAACCTTTCCTGTTTCCTTTTGACATTCAGTTGTTACCCCAGCAGGAGATGTCTTAGATTCAAAAACTGTTTTCCCTAAGATGGTGTTTCCTGCAGCACTCTTCCCATTTCCAGTTTTCCCAAGAAGTGCTATTCTGAAGTTTGGATCATTGTATACTGTTGAAAAAAAAAAAAAAACATAATGTTGATGATGGCTTAAAAATGTCATCAGCCCAAATCAGGCAAAGCAACAACATCAGGCAAAGGCTACCAAGACGCTTCACAGGGTATATGCAGGAGTCCTGTAGTTGAATTTACTAGCTTTTACACTACCGAAACACGATTGAACAGACTGGCTTATGCACTCTCCATGCATAAGGGCGGCCAACAAAATAAGTCAAAAGTAATGGGGGTGGGTGTCATATGAAATAACCCCCACCCCACCATACCCCAGTATTACAAAGAAAACAACTGTATTTGGCACAATTTTTTTTATCATTTGCATATACTTTGCCTATGCCCTGAAAATCTATTTAAGTATGCCCTGAAAATCTACTTAAGTCTACTTAAGCAATCACATGTGTTCAGCGGATATCACCATAGCTGTGGTTTGGCCCACAGGCACGAAACCAAAAGCTGCCTTTCAATAAGCCGCCATCTTAAGACACCTTCAGGGGGAAAAAAATATAAGTAGGGCTGATGAAGACATTCATTGACTAATATCAAAGAATGTTCAATGTTTTGAAATATCACATTAGGAACATCCAGAATTTTTGAAGGACATAATTGGGGCCGTGCGCAAGCAAAGAGGCAAACAGTCGCTGAAGACAAAAAAAAAAAAAATCTAGCAACATGGAGTGTGGAGATAAAAATAGTGAGGTTGCTTGTTGTGATGCGCATGCAAGTGCAGACTATTTCCTAAACGCAGATCAGTAAATAATATCTCTTGACTCTCATTTAAGAGAGGGCTATTATTATTATTATTATTATTATTATTATTATATACACGCTGAATTATTCTATCTACACCTCGTAGTAGAGCGCGGTCTATAAAATTATGTCAGCACTGCAATTTTTGTTTTATTTTGTTTTGTTTTGCAATTAGCCTACTTTAAAATTAATCTTAAAACATGTGCTCCCCAGAGCTTGGCACAAATACATCAAAAACTATTTTGTTACAAACTACAAATACTTGTTCATGAAATAAATTATAAAATACTGGTGTGGAAAATGTGCTTCATCAAAATACAAGTAATTTATAATTTGAAAACACAAAAATATGCACACCATAACAAAACGTTTATATATATATATATAGGCCTATATTTATTGTTATTGAAACGTCAAAACTTCTCACACAATCTTGACACTCCATCACCTGAAAGTTACTGCTACATTGTACAGTAGCATATTGTTTTTACTTAGAACACAAACTCCTGTGCAAAACAGACAATCCGGCTGTTGTAGAAAGAACAATTAGTACTGATTTTATAAAATAACACTTTTGCTACTTTACTTGAAAAGATAATTTTTTTTTCAAAAAGAAAAAAAAACAAAACAGGGCTGTTTCATCTCAATTTAGCTCGTGTGAGCATTTTGCCTTAATTCTCTTTCCACAATAAAATATTTTCAGGTACTGTACTCTCTTCCTGTGACAGAACAAGACACCTACTGGGTCTTGTCTTGTTCTGTCACTGGAGGAAAGCTGCAGCCGCGCTCTCTGGGGCCTAGCTACGGAAATCTCATGCGAAATCTCACATTTGTAACTGGGTGTTTTACATGATTTACATCTGACTGGTGATTAGCTTGTCTTTGACCGAGTAAAAAAAAAAATGCTTATGAAAATATTTAAGTATTTGAGATACACAAAATTCAGTCCCTGAAAATATTTTATAACAAACTACTTTCATTTTTACCAATTTTGCAAAATACAAATTATAAAATACACCAAAGTATTTAAATACGTATTTTAAATACATTTAAAATACTGCACAGCTCTGGTGCTCCCTTCTCTCGAAGCGCAGGGAAAGTGAAAGGAACCAAAAGATCATACAATTTTGATAAGCCTGACGCACATAAAAATGGGCCTTTAATAGCGCCGAGTTGAAAAACAAAAATAAAAAAGCCATTTAGGCTAATTGTAGGTTACACAACACAAATGTATAGCACAAATGCAAACATTATATTCAAATAGCATAGAATGATTTTATGACTAAAATGAAAATTGCAATAACTGTTCTTAGTTAAGAACAAATTCCAGAAAAGGAAACATTGGTGAATGCCAGTTTCTAAATTGCATGGAGTTTAAGAGATTTGTTTGTAGGAATGTTGGTGAATAAGGCCCATTTGTAGGTTGAAGTAGGTTGAAATAGCCTTTCTGATCAAAGTGAAATTGACCAGAAGGATCCTTGTCACGGTTGATCTTCATCTGAGGTAAATGAGAACCTGATTATTATATAACTGTGTTGAACCATTAAATGAGGATGAAAGTTTACTTACAGGACCAAGTCGAACCACGTCCGCTAGCCATCTCGGTGTTTAGAAATACTGTAATTGATCTGTTGATGTTAGGATGGTTTTCTAGTCTACTTCTAGCTCCCTCCCACTGACATCATTATATTGTCAGAAGCATGGCACTGTGGGTGTGTGGGTGGAGTAGATTTTTGAGCAGAGGTAGTGTGCACATCCCCAATGTGGTGCAGGGCAAAATTGTGAATAAACTGACAAAGGAGTAGGTTTGAAGTAGGTTCTTCCCATTTTCCACTAATGTGGATTCTAATTAAGATTTTTTGTAGGGACCAAACTCTTAAAGAAATTCATAGATTATTATGCAGCACACCATGGTACTTCATGGTGGTTACCTACAATATTACTATGGGTTATTATTAGCACTTCATGGTAGCTGTTGGACTACCATATGGAACATGCATTGTGGGATGTGCTGCAGAGCTGGGTATGTGGGTAACACCGTGAAAAATGTTCCAGGTCTCACTTTAGAAGAGCTCCCACCAGGCATCACGACACTTGGGCAGTGGGTCAACATCCACAGCCACCACCAAAGCACATGCCAAGTCTAAAGCTGCACAAGCCCAGCTGTATTTTTCTGAAAGAGAAGCTAGCGTGATGAGGCAGAAAAGTGAGCTTGAAGCCAATCACTTCAAAGATTGCTCTTGCTGCTGACGCCAAAGCTGCTCCCTATAAGAAGAGGAGATTGAAAGTTAATCAAATGGCTCTAAGCCATAAGAGAATTTGTTCAGTGCATATCCTCAATCCTGATGGAGGCCTCAGCATGGTATGGCAATGCTCAAGGACTGTTATGGAACTGTGACCTCTCGTTGAAATAAGAATGGATCAAGGCACCATCATTTTTGTCTCCAGAGATTCTAAAACACAAATAGAAATGATCCCGTCAGACTTTTTGTTTAGCAAGTCGACTGGGACAGTAGCCAAAACTTAAAACGAACATCATGTTCTTTACAATTTTACTTGATCTTTGGACATGACTTAATGAGATGAATACAATCTAGAAATTGTATGGTATATGAAAACCATTTGTTGAAGACTACTTCAAAATACATGTACTTATATTTACTGTTTTTACATAATCTAAATTAACCATAACTTTTATAGGTCTGATGTAACAAATATGTGCAAGTACAGTATACAAATGCAGAAGCAGATACTCTGTAAATGGGTTCAATTGGTGTCCCAGCATACATAATACAAATAGGCTAATTAACAATATTTTGTGATGTTTTAGGCATTGTCTGTAGTCAGTATACAGCGGGGAAATGGATTTGTTTTCTTTTGATCAAGAGTCACACCAACACAGGGGTAATGTTAACTAATCATACAATTTACTTAGCATTTCTTAGTTGTCGTCGATAGGCAGGCAATTCTTAAATCTTAAATAGTCAAAAAATGTGTTATGTCCTAACGCTGTATTTGTGCGCTTGCTTGTTATGTGTTCATCAAATTCTGTAAGTTGGCAAAGCCTCTTCATAACACAGTCTAGACCAGACTTGCCATGCATGCTGTATCATGCAGGTACGTCCCAGGCTAACGGGGGAGTTGTTTTTTTCCATAGCCCTACTTTTAAACAAACAAATCTTTCATCTCCTTGGCATGGTAAATTTTTGCAGTCAAAGGGCGTCAGTAGACATGCTCCAATTGAATTGAAGGATAACAAGGAAGGAGTTGGTTGCAACATGAAAAAAAAAATTCATATGATTTCAAGATCGGATTACTCGGGAACCCGTTTATCAAAAAGACGACTGCAGCATTGTAATCTGCAGGATCTGTCATTGAAAATGAATGGGAACTAGTCTCCCAACACCAGTGATATTATCGCCCGTGTGACCAAGAGGTAAGACTCCGCGAGTAGCGTGACGGAGAAGAATGGGTGTGCCCATCTCTCTTCAGGGCCGGATTGCATTCTAATTTTGGTTACCAACTTGCGGGCCGGATCTGGGCCGAGGAGGGGCCGGATTTGGTCCGCGGGCTGAGAGTTTGAGACCCCTGCCTTATATAATGTAATAATTGTGAAGTCAATAATCTAAGAAAATGCTTCTGACATGTAATGTAATAACTTGCAACCAATAATGTAGACTAATAATAAAACTTTAAAGGAATAGGCCGCCCCAAAACAAAATTTAGTCTCTTACCATATTCCCGTGTTGGATAAGTGACCAAAAGTGTTTTTCATTCAGATCTGTGCTTCTCCGTATCCAGAAGCGCAGCGTTAGCTTAGCTTAGCATAGAGCGCCGTAATTTGGAGTTTCCATTTAGCATGTCGTTCTCAAAATAGTCATAAATGAACTCAAGATTTTTCCTAATTTCGTTGTTTCACCTGTACATTCAAACCGAGTACAAATGCCAATGCCATTATCACGAAGGGTTTGCCTAGGAGTGACAAAGTCTTGGGACTATATTCAGGCGAAAGCACAGGCGAAAGCACAGGCAAAGCACCGCTGATAGGCGTAAAGTCATCACAGCACCTGAAAAGTTACCGTAGTACGTACTTTCTGGGGTTTTCAGGTCCGACTTATCATAGTTTGTTTTTGAGGGCTTGTGTAGTGCCAGTGTACCAAGATGTGCAGGCATAGTCCAGATGGCATTGGACAAGAGCATCACCCAAGACTTTCAAAGTATCGCTGTCTAAAAGACAAGATATTCTTGACAGGTACTTAGTCCTTTGGCTAACCTTTGAAATAACTCTTTGGGCCATATGCTCTCCTGATAATTTATCATCAAGTATGCAACCTAAATAGGTGACCACTTCCTTGGCCTTGATGTCAGTATCACCCACAGCTACCTTAAAACCCTCAGCTTTTTTTAATTTATTTCTGGACCCAAAAAGAATTGATTCTGTCTTTCCAAGATGGAGAGACAGCTTGTTATCTATCAACCAAGTACTAAGGTTACAGAGTTCTGAGCTAAGCAGCCTTTCCACCTCTGCTTTCTCTTTATGAGACACTAGAATAGCAGAATCGTCTGCAAACAAAAACAGATTACAATTTATGGCTGCCTGCATGTCATTAACATATAACAAAAAAAGAGAGGGCCTAGTATACTTCCCTGGGGAACTCCACAAGTTAATTTAAAGGGAGTGGACATGGTCCCTTCCACATCTACCACCTGTTCTCTCTCATATAAGTATGACCTCACCCACTGAACAGCTGAGTTTGTGAACCCTAAAGCTTTAAGTTTGTTTAAAAGGACATCATACTGAACAGTATCAAACGCCTTTGAAGGTCTATTAACTCATTGACTGCCAGCCGTTTTCAGAATAGAGAGTTCCATACTGCCAGAGGTTTTGGGGAATTTTGACTGTTTTTTAAAGAGCCACAGAATATTATGTGTTACGACTACATAAACAATGAAACTACCACAAGAAAGAGCAGACTCTCTTCTTTCACCAGAAAAAAAAAGTTCGTTTCTACCCCTTTCCATTGCTTAGAAATCAGCAGGCGAACATAAGCTACTTTCTCCAAACACACCCGTTTTTTATCAAAAAAGGGAGAAAATTAGCGTTTTGTTTGACAACGTTAGTGTCTTGGATGCACGTTTTTTCGGTCTATTAGCACGTCAAGCATCGGGAAAATGTCTTTCTTTGATAAGACCACAAAAACAACAGTAACAGTGGGCTTTTGGTAATAAAATAGTCATTGTTGTAACAAGGTAAATATATGCTATTTACAGGCTGTGACAGCGAAAACTCAGTGATCAACAACTGGCTCGCAAATTCTTACCTGACCCGGAACTGTGAGCTAGCTGGGCACTGAAACAAGTCACAACTACTATTTCCGTTTGCCCAAGGTTGATCTCCTTCATCTCCCACGATCGGAACACTACTCGAACTACTATGGCAGTGACACATACTCTGATCGAGTGTGAACTGCCTAAATTTCTCCGATTTACGTCTGCACTTTGCTAGCGGCATATTTAGCCATGTCATTAGCTTTCTCTACTTCTCCCTTGGCCATACCTATGAATCTATGCTCATCTCACATCCAAAGTGACACACTGCCACCCTCAGGATCAATTTGGAACAACAATTTTCGACTGAGAATTCTGATATTTACAGACAAGGTTCCCTAGGTCTTTCTGCAGCCCTCCCCATTAAAAAACGCAGTTGACGTCTAAAGACGTCATTGGCAGTGAACGGCAGTATTTCAGTTGACGTCCAAAGACGTCATTGGCAGTCAATGAGTTAACACCATGCCACAGAAATTTCCATTGTCCACCTCTTTCCTAATAAAATCTGTCAGAAAAAGAAGACAGGTATCAGTGGAGTGTGCTTGTCTAAAACCTGACTGGAAATCAAATAGCAGGTCCTGCTCAGCGAGATAACTATCTATTTGTTCATAAATTATCCTTTCAATGATTTTTGATATTGCACACAAGATAGACAATGGACGGAAGTTTCCTGGATCAGACCTAGAACCCTTTTTAAAAAAAGGTATTACTGTAGCCACCTTAAGTTTACTAGGAAAGTGTTTTTTTTCCAATTGATAGGTTTATAAGATATGTCAAAACAGTAGTAATTATTTCAGCAGCATCTCTAAGGAATCTAGCAGGGATGTTGTCAAAGCCTGTAGCCTTGGATGGATTCAGGCCCTTGAGCTGTTTTAGTACCATCTCCTCTGTGACTTGTTTAAAATAAAAAGTCTCTGACTCGCCCCTTTCTTTATAAAACTCATGCACCGTATGTGAATCACTAAAAATACCTGACGTAGATGGAAGCTTCTGTACCAGGTTACTTGCTATAGTTGTAAAGAATCCATTAAAATGATCTGCCACTATTCTTTTTTCATATGATATAGTCCCATTTATGTCTAGACCTACTTTCCCTTGCTTTTGCTTAAGGTTCTCTTTCATCCCCAAGGGTCTAAGAGTTGCCCACAATTTCTGAGGATCCTTTTTATGTTCTTAAATTTTTAACCTAAAAAAATCCCTTTTTGCATCTTTTACTAATCGTTGCGCCTTATTTCTTAGTGTTTTATAGTCTTTAAAGAGGGCAGGGAGTTTACTATGTTTAAATTCAATTAACTTTTTATTCCTTATTTCAGTAATCCAAGGCTGGGATCTCTGTTTTATCCTAGTCTCTTTAAGTGGGAATGTTTTGTTAAGTATATCCAGAAAAATCGATTGAAATCGGACCCATGCTTTATCAACATCTTTTATGATGGTAATGTTCATCCATTGTACATCTCTAAGCTTCTCCTGGAAGTTGCTTATGTTATACATTTTCAAGCTTCTGCCTATGACAGTCTTATGACAATTTATAGGTACCCTCTTAACTTTCCTAGTACAATAGGTTATAAAATGATCACTAATTCCATATACAATGACTCCACTTTGTAGGATTTTACATGCATCAGATACCATGATATGATCAATAATGGTTTGACTATGTTCAGTTATTCTGGTTGGCACATTAATTAATTGAGTTAGACCATGTGTTTTCAAGAATTCATCAAAGCCTTTGTATAATAGCCCATCTGTATTCAAAATATCAATATTGTTATCTGCCATTAAAATCACTTCCCGGTTTAAAAAGTCATGACATCCTGCACAAACAAATTCTAGATTTTGGATAAAGTCACTCTGATGGGGAGGTCTATAAACAGCACTAAACAGCAGTGTTGGGGAAGTTACTTTTAAAAAGTAACTAATTACTTTACTTTAGTTACTGCTTTGAATTGTAATGAGATTACTTTACTCGTTACTAATTAGTAAAGTAACTTGTTACTTTACTTGTTACTTTACTTTTAGCCCATAACTTGAATGAACTTGCTCTATTTCGCTGGCTATAACGTATGTAGCCTATGTCTCCCTCTGACCCTCTTACAGGCAATGGCAGCCTTCTCGCGCTGAAAGTTTTCATCAATCCAGTGAGCAGTCATTCCGAAACTTTTGTTGTTAGCACTCCATATATCTGCCGTTGTAGAAACGAATTCTGTAGTCTCAAATGTCTTTTTGAGATCCGATTCCATTACAGCATAACATTTGCTCAAGTAGCTCGAAAATGTTTTTCTGTCTGATATGGGAGCTCGCGTTGTTGGTATTTTGCTTGATATTCTCCTAAAACGGGGGGATTCTATTGTTGATAGCGGAACCATATGTCCTCCATAACATAGGCTGCAACTATAGATTATTTATTTCTGCCTGCGATGTTACCTGTCGTAATCCTCCCTCTCCTGATGTAAGTTTCGCCTGTTTGGGTGCTGGGGCAGTCTCATCATCACCGGGACGGTAGCTATGGGGATTTTTAGCCACCAGCTTTGTACGACTATGCTGTCTGGCCAAGTGCTGTCTGTGTAGAAGTGGAAAGCTGTTTATCACCAGGACATAGCGAGCAGTTAACTGACATGTTTTTGCCTTTGCAGGCAACTACCTCTTCCATCTCCCTCTCACTGAATCAATCGATTTCCACCACAGCAACCAGTTAGGCATGCATGCGCCACTAATAAAAACAACGCGGTTTTGACATGGTGGCCTACCGGTAGCTCACTGATTTACATGTAAATTTGTTAATCTGAAGGTCACTGAACAAAATCGTGGGTAACGCTGTAACAAACGTTACTATAGTCTAGTAACTGTAATGACGTTAGTGAAATTTGAACTGTAATGCGTTACGTTATTAAGTTCCTGACAACAGTAACGAAATTACTTTGTAACGCGTTATCCCCAACACTGCTAAACAGTATGGGTTTGCTCTTTGGAAACAAAATATCAATCCACACTGCTTCCAGGTTGTCATTGTCCATATCCTGTCGTAATCTAAAATCTATATCCGACCTGACAAATATACATACTCCACCCCCTTGTCTATTGCGGTCTTTGCGAACAATACTATAGTTTTCAATTTCAACTTCGAAGTCCATGATGTTGCAGTCTAACCATGTCTCTGAGAAACATAGAATTCTTGCGTTGATTAATTGCGTTCATTAATTTCACTTTATTGAATATCACTCAATCAAAGATTATTTATTGGTTTAAAGCTATATCACTCAATGGAATGAAATATCACTCAATCAAAGATTATTTATTGGTTTAAAGCTTACAGACAGGATCACTTACACACAATTGGACCAACGCTCACTCTCAATCTTTCCACAGGCCTATACCTCTTGTAGGTGAGAAATTATGGTTATTATGGTTTGATAATAATTTGTGATCTACAATGTATTTGTTGAGGCCATTTTTCTCTTTCCCTCAGAAATTTAATTTGGACTATTTGTGTATTCGTCTTGGAGATTACAATGATTTCTATCAGCCATTTCAGCCATTCTTCTGCACCGACTCTCCGGCTTGTGATATGATCTCCGGCACACTCTCTCCCACAACAGCGCAGCACAAAAGCGTAGATTACACCTGCCTGTCACTCACTCATCAACCAATCACTGATGTTAAAGGATAACTTCGGTCAATTTCAACAAAAGCTCTATTTCTCAAGCTACTCGAGACATGTCGGTACCGAAGACGCGAGAAATTTTGGTCCATCTCACAATGTTTCCTCGACTGGAGAATTAGCACCGACCGCTAACCCATTGGGGCCGACTAAAAACTGTGTTTTTAACATGGTAAGCTATGCAACATCAGTGAACACCTTACAACACAGAACTGTAGGGTGTATGGCCTCAAATGACTAAAAAAGTGGTCAAAGCAGTGTGTTTGTCAAAGCAGGAACATACCTAGTTTGTTTACATGCTTGCTTCCGCTAATCAAAGTCAGTTTCACTTTGCTTCCTCAATGGCAGAGACGAAAACTTGAGTTTTGTAGATGTGAATAATATTCCAAAATCTTCTGTTTTGTGATCAAACATTACGTTTTCGTCTCTGCCATTGAGGGAGCAAAGTGAAACTGACTTGGATTGGCGGAAGCAAATGTAAACAAACTTGCTGGTGTTGCAGTGCTAATTCTCCAGTCGCAGAAACGCTGTGAGATGGACCAAAATCTCTTGCGTCTTTGGTACTGGCAAGTCTCGAGTAGCTTCAGCAATAAAACTCATGTTGAAATTGACAGAAGTTGTCCTTTAATGGGGGTTTGTGTATTAGAGCTGACATCAACCATTGCAATCAAATTCTTATTTTAGCCTGAGTTGCCATTTAAGTCAAAGTCAAACTCATTTTTGACTCATTCATTGTCAATTCTGTCACATGTACCAGACATACAGGGGAATCGCAATTGCTTTTCCCTCCATCCCACGGCATACACAAAACATTTCTGACATTCAAGTTGACAAGACACCCTGACAGCCTTATGTATGAAGCTGTTGGTGAATCTGGTGGTGTGGGAAAACAAGCTTCTGTTCCTCTTCCCAGAGGGCAACTTTTCTCCTAAAAGTAAGTTTCAGCAGCTGTGAATCAATTTTAAGAAAATAAAACTCTTAGTGTAATTTAGGAGTAGTCTGCTTAGGCTATCCTTAGGCTACCTACTTTTAGTTACATACTTTTATTTAGGTTAAACAGGATAAAATAAAATCTGGGTTACTATGGACGTTAGCTCTCATGCACAAGCCTGCTTGCATTTACATGATTGGTTGATGAGTGGCAGGTGGGTGTAATCTGTGCTGTGGAGCTATGCTTCTGTGGGAGAGTGCCAACAAAAATCACACAAAAGAAATGGTAACAAGATTGAAAATGAAAGTATTCATGAACATCTGCACTAGGAAATCATGGGAAAAAAGTACTCAAAATTTCATAAGTGCAAACAACAAAAGATGCAACCATTCAGTTTTATTTGAAAAATGTTACATTGGACAAAGCAGATTATCCATCTTGTCTTGAGTCTGAGTGAAGACTCGAGAACCTCGTCATAGCCTATTACTTAACCTTTTTAGCCTACTCAAGTAAAATTATGTAGACGTTTTTAAAATATACCAGCAGGCCTACTTAAAGCATAATTGTTACAACAAATAGGCTGCTTTGGTTTGAAGGTTTTTTTAGTTGTTTCTGGTAAAAAGCAGGGTAGAATTATATGTCCAAATAATGAATGATTTTAAAATGAATCTCATAAACTAACTCTGTAAGAACTATTTCACTGTATATTTCAAATTCAGAATACATTCACTTTATT
Source organism: Sardinella longiceps (assembly GCA_027497455.2). Lineage (NCBI taxonomy): Eukaryota > Metazoa > Chordata > Actinopteri > Clupeiformes > Clupeidae > Sardinella > Sardinella longiceps. The sequence goes on along the minus strand of JAODXP020007585.1, from coordinate 55,936 downwards.
AAAATGGATAGGCCTATATTACATTTACATTTCTGGACCTGTATGTAGGCACACACTATATTCTTAGGTCTATGCAGACATTTATTAGGCTTATTTTTCTAGAGACTGAAAAAAAAAGAATTGAATTGATTTCAATGGATAACATATTTAATGGTGGCACAGACCATAGGCTATTTCTAGTATGATTTTAGACATCTGCACATGGTCTCGATCATAATAGAACATCTTAATCTGTTCTGACATGCTGAAAAGGAATCTGAAGAGAAAATTTTGACAGGAACAGACATGTAAACTTCTGTTGTGAAATGTGCCCACAAGTGGAGCCACAACTTTAAAGTTGCCTTAACCCAATAAGTCCTGAAACTTCAAGTGCTATGCCTGATTTAGTCGTGAACAGCAGTGTTTCCAGCAGAAAATTAGTTAGTCAAGGTGGGGTGTGGGAGGATGTTACTTCAGAGATAAAGTGACTAGACTGTCATTGGAAAGGTTATGTTGTGCAGTTGCACAACTGGCTGTAGGAAGCACTAACAATAAATAGCCTATTCTATGCAAATTCTTGAAAGATTTTACATTTTGTTTTTTATTATTATTTTTTTATATTATTATTATTATTATTGGGGGCCAAGCAGCGAAGCTGCGAAGGCACCCTTAGTGTTTCTACTGTTTCTTATTATTATTATTATTATTATTATTATTATTATTATTATTATTTTTCCTCTGCCATTGAAGTCTATGGCAGCCCATAGAACGGATTGGTAAAAAGTTATGAAATTTGGCACACTGGTTAGGCACAGTCTCCTCATCATCCTCAGCAAATTTGGTGCTGCCACCTCAAACTCTCTAGCGCAACCAACAGGTCAAAGTTGGAACTGCATTCATATTTGTAACCTCTGACCCGTGCAACCGATTTGGACAAGCCTGGTACCGTTGGAATCCTTGGGCCAAGACGATTCCAACGCACCCTATGACGTCATTTTCCGCCCGACTAGATTTTCCGCCATTTTGAATTTTGTTGAAAGTGAAACTAAAGTTACACAGGCCACAAATTGTGTCCAATCTTCATGAAACTTGGTACATAGTATCTTCAGACCAAGCCGAAAACAATTTGTGATATGTCATAACCGGAATCGTAACCGTTTGGCCGTAACAGCCAATCGAAAACGGCGGCGAAGCCGCCAAACAGGAAGTGAGCTCATATCTCGGAGACCCTTTGACCAATCTTAACCAAACTTGGTGCCATGACAACTGACACCCTCTACTGGGTACACAACAAATGTGGTGCAGTTTGGCCACCAGGGGGCGCTATAATTAGCAAAAACGTGTTTTGGCTAATAGCTCATGAGGGGTTTGGGGTATGATCAAAATTCCACTGTCAGATTGTACTATGGGAAGTCCCATTTACAGCCAATGAAGTTTCAAAAGCTTTCAGGCCTCTAAAGCCTGTCGAATTCAGCGGCGAATGTCGCCAAACAGGAAGTGAGCTCATATCTCGGCAACGCTTTGACGAAACATCACGAAACTTGGTCAGCTGTTTTCTGGTCCACTCCTGAAAGGGCTCACCAAATGTTGTGCAGTTGCACCATTGGGGGGCGCTATTACAGGCAAAAAGGTTATTTTGGCTAATATTGGAGTGCATTTATGATTATAACTTCTGACCAATACCACGAATTACCAAAAGCCTGCTATCTATGGAATCCTTGTGCCAAGCCGATTCCAACGAACCCCATGACGTCATATTCTGCTCAACTAGCCTTTCCGCCATTTTGGATTTTGTTGAAAGTGAAACTAACGTTACACAGAACACAAATTCTGTCCAATCCTCATGAAACTTGGTTGACAGTATCTATAAGCCAAGCCAAAGAACCCCCAACAAGACCCTGTCCTGTTAGTATTTATCCACTTTTCATGGTCTAGCGCCACCATCTGGTGATCGCTGGTAATACATGCATATGCTTGCAATGCGCAGTCAAGGGGGGAAATGTGGGGGGACAGGGGAGAAGTGGGGGAAGGGGGGATGGGGGAGGAAGTGGGGGGTTGAGGGGGTGGTAAATGGGAGGTTGGGGGGTTGAAGTGGGGGCTGGGGGGCTGAGGGGAGAAGTGGGGGCTAGGGGGACTGAGGGGAATGAGGGGGAAGTGGCAGGCTGGGAAGTGGGAGGTTGGGGGGTGAAGTGGGGGCTGGGGGGGACTGGGGGAATGAGGGAGAAGTGGGGGGCTGAGGGGAGAAGTGGGGGCTAGGGGGAGTGGGAGGCAGGGGGAAGAAGTGGGGGGATGAGGGGGAAGTGGTAGGCTGGGGGAAAAGTGGGGGCTGGGGGGGTTGAGGAGACTGTCAGTGCTGTGCAAGAGCTATTCCTTTTTATTGTCCCACTTGTAACCGTTTGGTCGTAACAGCCAATCGAATATGGCGGCAAAGCCGCCAAACAGCAACTGGCCTTATCTCAACCAAACTTTGGTCTGCTGGTATGAAACTGCTTTTGTTGGCTTAAGGAAATCTTATTAACATAACTAAATCCTTCTGACTTTAGCAAATTAGCCAGCTTCAGCTGCTTGGCTCCCTCATTGCTGCTTGCAGCTATATTTATTATTATTATTATCATTTCTATTATTATAAGTTCATTACTCATTCACAGAGCTCTTTCGATAACAGTTTATCTTTGACTACCATGCAGTTATGCAGAGCAGGTCATTCATATCCTGTAGCCTATTGCTTTTTGTTTTGTTACATTTGTTCACAATTTCACTTGCTGTATTTGACAGTAGCCTTCAGTAGTAGCCTATAGACACTGACCTGTCAGTCACAATGGTGGTACTTTCTGAGGTGCCTCACCATCATTCATAAACCTGGAAAAAAAAGCAAGGATGTCACACAATGTGTTACATTTGGAGGGATTGCCATATGGTGTATTCTGTTAAGTTTTCTTTGAAGCATCAAATATTGTTCTTGATTGTTCCATGTGAAGATTGTGAGGATTTACATGTACAGCTGCCAGCTAGCCTGGCTTGCATGCCTGCAGGAAAATATAGGCCTAATCTATGCTGCAGATGATCCGTTGTTGTTATGTAGTAACACAGAAATGAAACAACATAATGTAATAACTTTTCACTCCATTACTGTATGTAATAATGTGTACACTCTCTAATAGTTACATGCTATTGTAATGATTTTGTAATAGCATGAACACAACATCTTGCATTTTATAATACTTTGTAATATTACATATTGTTGTGTGTGTGTTTTGGGGGGCATACTGTATGATGGCAGGGAGATAGAGTGAAGGTGGGGCATTGTGCTCTATGCATGTTCAAGGGGTCAAGGTGCAGTGTTGGGCAAGCTACTCAGTAAATGTAGCAAGCTAAGCTACCAGTTACTCCACATCATATGAAGCTTCACTACACCAAAGCTACCCGAAGACAAAATGTAGCAAGCTAAGCTATGAAAAAATGCCAGAAATAGCTTAACTATTGTGAAGCTAATTTTTAATACACAAAAAAGGCCTATAAATAAGTCCTGATGAAGGCATGCCCTGATGAAGGCCAATATGGCCGCAACGCATAGGCCCATGTGTTTTTAAACAGAATTGCCATGTTATATTGAAGGCTTTTTTTCATATTTTTCTCAATCACAGAGTGTCTCTGCTCTTTCCTCCTTTTTTGGACTTACACCTGGTACAGATGAGCACCTGAGTAACATTGTTTGCACAGTCTCCGAGCCTGAGCTTTTTGCGTCTTATTATGCTAGAATAAATTCTGTGATCCAACCAATTGTATTAGTCATCCAAGCTATCAGGCCTCTCAGACATACTATAGTAACTAATTAATTATAGGGTAAAACATTCTTTAAATTAAACTATCTCAAATTGACACATGATAGAAGACAATTGATTTTCATTATGGACACTTTTTTTTGTAATTATGGCACCTGTCAGGCAATAAATGCATCAGAGTACTGTTAAGAGCTGATCCTCCGTGCATGGCCTAGATGAAAGATTTGCTGTTGTGAACTGATGCCCTGAAAATGTAGCTTATGGGAAAGCTACCACACTACATGGCCAAAAAAGTAGCTACACTACTGAAAAGCTATCAGATTCAGAAAATAGCTACACTACAGCCAAGCTACCCAGAAATGTAGTTAATCTAGTAGCTTCACTACTTGTAGCAAGCTACTGCCCAACACTGTTAAGGTGTAATGCAGTTTACGTGCCACACTAAACATCAGAAACATTTCTATTTAATTCTCCAACAGAGCAATCAGAAGAAATCCGGATTGTACTTGTAGGGAGAACTGGAGCTGGGAAGAGTGCAACAGGAAACACCATCATAGGGGAGGATGTTTTTGTGTCTAAGTTGTGTGCTGCCAATGTAACATCTAAGTGTCAGAAGGCAAAAACACACTCTTATGATCAAACTGTGTCTGTAGTTGACACTCCAGGTCTATTTGACACCCAACTGTCCACACACGAGGTGCTGGCCGAGATTGCAAAATGCTTCTCATTTGCAGCTCCTGGGCCTCATGCATTCCTGATTGTCATCCGAGTTGACAGATTCTCAGAAGAAGAACTAAACACTGTGAAACACATTCAGGTTCTGTTTGGGGAAGAGGCAATATGCTACACTATGGTCTTGTTCACCCGTGGAGATGAACTGGAGGCAAATAATGTCTCCATTAAAGACTTTATTTCTGGAAACACAAAGCTCTGTATTTTCATTAGAGAGTGTGGTAACAGATATCATGTTTTTAACAACAGAAAGCGTGACATTGTTCAGGTCCCAGAGCTGCTCAAAAAGATCAGGGCAATGGTGGAAAAAAACAAAGGAAGTTTTTACACCACTGAGATGTTCCAAGAGGTTGAGAAATCCATACTGGAAGAAAAGGACCGTCTTAAAAGCAGAAATCCAGGCATGAAGGATGAAGATGCAAGAAGTCAGGCCGAGAAAGATAATGCATTTATTAAGGGGTTTATAACGACCTCTCTGACCTTTATTGGATCTGCTGTTGGAACCGGCATTGAAATGAAAGTGGGAGCAGTTATTGGTGGGTTGGTGGCAGGTCCAGTTGGAGCAGCAGTGGGAGCAGCAACTGGTCTTGCACTGGCAGGGATAGCTATGGTCACAGTTAAAAAAATGAAATCAAAGGCCTGTGCTATACAGTGATATCATGTACTTTTGATTAATTAAACATCCGTTACGTGCAAGTCAACTACCATTTATTTGTGCTGATGAAAGAATGATCATGAAAGGCAGAATTAGTTATATTTGCTTCATGCAGACCTATAGTTTGTATATGCTCTAAAGTTTAATTAAATTGCTCATGATGCTGACTAAAATAAAATTCTGGTCATCCAGAAAAGTTTTTGTTAGAGTCGCAACCGGGTTCAAACTTGCATTTTTATTTATGAAATTCAATCAAGTAAAGGAAATATTCCTGATCTTTTTTAAGTCATATTTTATGGCAAATTCACAGGTTAATGTTTATTCTACAGTCCACAAATTTACATCGACCTAAATGTGTAATTAGTAGAGGACAATTTTCCTTTAGATATAGGGGTGTCAAGTTATGGAACAACTTGTCCCATGTTATAAAAGACTGTCCTACTATAATATATATATTTTTAATTGTAGGAGGGAGCAGGCTTCACTCAGGGTTCATTACTACTTTAAGGGTGCTGCTCCAAATAAAAACTTCTAATTAAACAGAAAAGGGCGCACCTTGCATCAATCATTTGTCATCAACATTCAGTGAAGAAGGTACACACTGAAACACGTCTGTGCACAAATAATAATAATAATGAAAAAAAAAACCATTTGAGTACTTAGTTACTGAAAACATATTATTTATATGACTGTAAAAGGTATATGTATGTATATATGCTTTCATATGTATTTTCATGATTATGTTATACTAGTCATATTATTTGTTTTATGGTTTAAATGTGGAATGTATGTGTTTATTTTACTTAAGGTGGGTACTTTTTTAACTGTGTGGAAATAAACAAAAACAAAACAAAACAAAAAACTATCCAACTGGTGTTTTCTTTGCCAATTGCATTCTTATATAGGGTAAACTCATGCTCAATGGTGTTTTTGCCCCCAACGGCACGTTCCAGGCAGCACAGCCTAAAAGGCACTACCTTTACCCTATTCCTAACCCTAACCCCCTCAACCCTCATCCTGACCCTAAACCAAGTGGAGTAGTGCCTTGAAGGCAGCGCTGCCTGGAAGGCACCGTTGCGGGAGAAAAATACCAAAGACCTAAACAACGCTCACATAATAATGAGATGTCTGATCTCCTGCACTGCCACTCCCCCACCCGCCGACTCCACTCTGCCGATGTCAACCTCCTCACCCCCATCACCTCGACCAAATACCGAACCCTTGGGGACAGAGCCAGAATGTATGCTCACAATGTCTGTTATGTTGTCTGTTATTATGTTACTGTTATCTATTATTACCATGCCTGATATCTTGATATTTTTGCACTTTATCTTTATCTCACTCTTGTGAGTAGTGATGTCCTATATACTTCTCAGTTGTACTGTATGTCTTAATTTTAACTTGCACATTTGGAGCTTTGAGAAATGCAATTTCAGTTTGCTTGTGTAATGGGACTGCATGATATCTGGAGTTTAGCGACGGTCCCTGCATCTCCCTCCAGTGATGGGACTCGAGTCCCAAACTTGGACTCGAGTCGCACTTAAGTCGCACAAACAAAGACTTGAGACTTGGACTTAGGCCCAATCCCATTTCTATTCCCTAACACTAGCACTCGTTTTCGAGTTCCCTCCAAGATGAGACACCCTCGATTGTGTAGTGAGAAGTGCGATCTTCCCCTAATAAATGGGACAGCACTTCGCATAAAAACGTCTTCACCTGTTTCATGCGTCTATCGTTAACACTGAACGGATATAAGGCTCTTAACCGGGGTAAACTGTTCAAAAGCCGTCATCGACAATTATCATCACCCACATGAGAGGCTCTGGTAATTCTGGTGAAAGATTTGCGCACTTTGAAAAATATCGATCTTTCTAATAGTCATGTTTTAACACACCAGTGCGGAATTCAACTGAATTTACATCAAACTAAGATATCCCAACATTAAAATATATATATACATGCTTAATTGCAATAGTAGCTATATTTTTTAAGTTCTTATCCAGAGCTGAGAGAACGGGACACAGCTCGGGCAGTCGGACACAGATCGGGTACCGATACGCAGTTCGCAAAGAATCGTGGGTAATTTCATCTTCACTTCAACTTCACTTCGTTCGAAGTCTGCACCCGACCTCCCTCCGTTTGAAGGGGCGATTTGAAGGGCTGAAAGCCACTATCCCTCGGTCCCGAAAGTATTGGGACACCCTACACTTACACATGAACGCGCAAACCGAGTGTTAGGGCCAAAATCGAGGGGAAGTGATAGTGAAGTGATAGAAATGGGACTGGGCCTTAGACTGGCCCTCAATGATTTGAGACGTGACTCACACTTGAGCCTTATGAACAATTGTCATTTCGCTGAAATTTTTGTTTTTTTCATCATTTTGTTTTCCAATGTGTTCCCTTGCCTTATGGGAAGCGCCGCGCGCTGGCAGAATGTTTCCCTCCCACCCAGATTACGTGCTATCCAAGGCAACACATACGTGCAGTCAGATAAATCAACACTGACCATGGCAACGGCAAATTCACCTGTTCCATTTGTTGTCGCATTTGGATATAAAGACTTCTCAGCCCTTTGCAAAGAGTGTGGTATCAGGATAAATTATGCTGGCTCAACTACACCCAACTGGTAACACTTTCTATGAACTCAGTATTCATCAGAGCATTATAAATGCATTCATAAAGGCTCATAATACATTCATAAAGTCTTGTAACTAATGGCATTAGTGTTCATAACTATTTATACATTCTCATGTCTATACTCATAAAGCATTATAATGTTATCTTATAAATCTTTAAAACTTGAATCGTCATAATGCTTCAATTTGTTATTTGTCCTTTTATATGTCAATTTTTTCATGATGAATGTTGGCAACTGTCTTCAAATTTGTAAGTCGCCGAGTGGCTGACTAGGGGAAACAAAGATGCCCGACGCGTTTCAGTCCAGATGTGAGTTGAGGTTACTTTATTGATCTTCCAGTATCCAAAATGGTTAAAAGGTTACACTTCATCAGTTCATAAACATCCATAAAGAGAGTAAAATCCACAAGTAATCCTTAAGAAAGAGCAGCAACGTCTAAAAACGGTCAACAAAAGTAGGCTTCCCCCATCACCCACTCACTACTAGCTCTCACCTAGCAGGCGAAACAAGTGATATCAAAACTATTACCGCCACCAACACCACGTGACCCAATCACCCCACGTGACCCAAATATGCCAGAATCAAACCTATTCTGTCCGTAACAATGAATAATGATGAGTTACAAGTGCATAGTGCATACCCTAAGTAAAGTGAGATGAGCAAATAATTACTCATATGAATGTAGCCTATGTTAGTCATCATTATTCACGGTTTCAGAATAGGCTATAGGCTACGACTGTTAAAATCTGATAAAACTACATTCAAGTGTTACATACAAGTGTTTATTCAGGGGGGAAGCAATATTCGATATCACAGCTGTATAGTGCTGGGTGGTATATGAGTTTCTTCCTAAATTGAAAATCCTATCTCAACAGTAGTTTAGGATCTTATTTAGGATAAGAGCCATTACAGAACAACCATTCCTTTTCGTATGCGTATCTTGGTAGGTTTATGATTCAACTCTTATTCAACTCTTCCAGGGTATTGTCATCCAACATTCAGCCGAAACACAGCAGAAGGGAATACTTTCGTGAACAAAACAGCAACGGCGTCAATGTTGGATGACAAGACCCTGGAAGAGACAATAACGTTGCTCTTCCATTACACATACAGTAACTGAAGTCAGCTAAATAAGAGTTGAATCATAAACCTATCAAGTAGCTGATAGCGTGAGACACAGGATGCCAACCCGAAGGTTCCGGATATGTTAATGCTGCAAATCACACATAAATTGAATATATTGTACTGCCCCACTAACCAATGAACTTGCCTCGCTTATGCAGAAAGTTTCTACCTAAAGTGTCTGTCTATGTACACAAAAAGTTGTACATTTGATTTGAGAATGTGCTATGAATAAACTTGTATGTGAAAACAGGTGACAGTCCGTGTGGAGAATTTGAATGAAGCTCCTTTATTTCACAAAAACATGTACACATCCGAAATCTTTGATACCTAATACCTAATAATCCTGTGGTCCAAGTGAAGGTAAATGATATGGCTTTGCATTAACGTGTAACAGTAACAGTAATCTGATTGAAAAGATTTATCACTATGAATTCATGAACAACCCAAGCATTACTTTTTTGTTCTGTTTTTTTTTTTTTTAGTTGCTTCTAGAACAAAGTTTGTGTGGATAGTTTTATATTATTATACGGGTCTCTAGAATGTTGAGGGAGGCTCCATTCACTTTCAAAGGGCCTCCTCAACGTTCGCTGGTCAGTTATATATGTTTATCTCCCTTCAGAACGCCATTCTCTTCTCTGATTGGCTGCTAGGTGGCCATTAATTCCAGATAACCGGCTACTTTGGAAGTAGTTCCAAAAAATAACTCATCTAATAACTGATTACCGTTCCATATGAATGCCTTTCAGAATGGTAACTATAACAACAATAAGCAACCTTGTAGATCTACTTTCAACTGAAAGTAGTACCCAAACCGAACATGTTAGCTTCTTTTAAATTTGAGTTGCATATTTCTTTTACGTTTTATACCCTTCTTCAAATATACGAGAGATAGATAGATACGGGAGATAAGTGGGATAACGACCTCCGAGGTGTCCAGTTATTCATTTATAATTGTCTTGGCGGAATAACTCTGTCTTCGCGCTGCACGCGTCGCCGGAGTTCTAGATTCCGCCTCGACAATTATAAATGAATAACTGGACACTCGTCGGCCGTTATCCCTTACATAATGACCGCTGAAAAACTATAATGACCGCTGTCAATGGCAACAGGTGTTTTGCTTGAGATTCACGTCTCCGTATCATTCCGCGCATAGAGATCAACAATGAAAGTGAAAGGAGATCAGCTGCGATCTATAGAATGTTTCAAGTTGAAGTTTCTTTGCGAACTATTTGTTTCTCCGCAGAAGCCATGAAACGTTAACAAATTAAATGCTGCGCGTCGGTCTCCGGTTCTTCCTCTCGGGAAATATTTCTCTATAATGACCGGCGGACAATACATTATCCCTTACGTAATTTACTGCCTCACTGTTTCATGAGTTCAATATCATAAAGTGCCATGTTAACAATTAGGTTAGCTATTTCTCAATTCATTGATGTGGGGAACACACTGCAGTACTCTCTGGTGAACAACAGCTCTGTGTTTGCTGTAGAGCCGTCTAGTGGCCAGATGTATGTATTGTCAGAAGCAGGTGAGAGTGGGAAGAAGACTCTGCACGTGAACAGACCCACATGGACTGTATGACACAACAACAGTAGAGGTAGGTTGTAAATAGTGAGATAGAAAGCATGGAGTTGATCTGTGTTTTAAAATAAGAGCTATTCCATGTGTCACAATAAGGGGTAAATATCTTTTCTCCTTCTGAATAGGTGACAATTCATCCTCTCAAGCCCTTTATTTGCTGAAAACCTATATACAACTGATGCACAACTCTCCGGTGGTAAATGTCAAGGTAACCAAGCACAATCCCATACATTCAATATCAAAGGAAAACATCAGTTAGCTCCATTACTTTTAATATTAACATCTATCCATTTGTGGAAAATATATTAGTGTAATTGATCACATTCTAGCACTCACTCTTCAACTCATTCTCCTCCCCAGGCCACAGACCCTGCTGACGTTGGAGAGGCCCAGAGATTGGAATACTCCATGGTGGGGTCTAGCTCCATGGGCTGTGGATCCCTCTACTGGTCAGGTGTATGTTCTGTCAGTGGCAGATGTGAGTGGAACTGTGAATCTGCAGTTGAAGGCAGGCAACAGACCCATATAGACACTATGACACAACCACGGTGAGAGTGAGTGGATTTGGCAAAATGTATTTGCACCAAGTGGTTGCACTGTTTACGACATATCAGATGGGCTTAAAGTAAAAGCCTGCTCTGCATGCAATAGCATAGCGCTATTACCAGAGACATAAAAAGCTTTTGCATTGCTCTAGCTACCACCCAGAGTTTCTCTTTTGGTCTCTCTCTCTCTCTCTCTCTCTCTCTCTCTCTCTCTCTCTCTTTCTCTCTCATGTATGCATATATTTAATGTCTACAGAGGCATAGGCATTCTTCTTAAATTCTAGGCAGTCCTCTTAAATTCTAACCAATTCAAAATCACAAATAATTTCATAGAGCGCACAAATAAAATACTTTGTCTTGCGGCGCTTTACAGACAACACAGGGAGCACCCATAAATAATTATATTCCCAAATAAAATGATTTATTTTAGCACATTTTCAGAAACAATGCAGTCAGCTGGAATTAATCAAGAATAGCTTAGCCTGCTGCTTTGTGCTTTCTGTGATACATGTTTGGGCTTTGCAGGATGCTTGAGTATGCATAAGTAAATGTAATGACATGCTAAATTAAAAGTTGATTCTCCGTGTATCACAGAGACTAGCAGTGACCAGCGGAACTAGAAAGCTAAAGACGTTTCAGCCCTGTGTTATGCTAACCTGGTTCTCACGCAGATGGATGTTTCTCATCCATCTGGAATTTTGTCGGTTGCCTAGCTGTTTTCTGCTGTGACGGGGCGGGGGTTGTATTCAAAAAAGTCTCAAACCTGATTGGAAAATTCAATGTGCGTGTTACGTACTACTTGTTACGTCATACCTGTTAAAACCCCGCCCCATGATTGTGTTTGGATCTATGGCATAGAGACGGGCTCGAGTATGGTGTAATCGAAGACTTGAACGAAGATGCACGAAGCACGAAGGGTCTGCATGAGAACCAGGCTAGTGTTATGCGTCAATACAGTCACAAAGTTCACAGCGTTTAGAACTTTCATGAGCTTACACGTTCATAATATACTATTGCAGATTGTGTGTGAGGCAGTGCACAGATGTACAAAACAAACCCCTAATTTGGGTAGCATGTGAGCATGAGGAAAGGAAACTGGATGGGCGAGCGCTGGTTGTAGAAATTTTTAAAAGCTTAATTCTTTATGACCAATTCAGATTGGATAAGAAAGAGACAAAGTAGCTGCAAAATTTACACACTCTCTGACTATAAGAAGACATCTCACTGATCTGACGAGATTGTGGATTTGATACGTTTTTCTATTTGGACAGTGTATGTTGCAGACATTCTTCAATATGAAACAACAGGGCTGTAGGTAGATTCACACCAGATAAAGTAGCACAAAGGTTGTAAAATATTGGGAACCAAGGTCGCCTCTATAATTCAGATAAACCCTGGACTTACTGTAACTCATTTTTTATTTGAGACTGATTAAGGAAATGGTGTTGGGTACTTTTATGATTTCAGATAAACCCTCTGTGGTTCTTTTATACAACTTACGGCTGATAATTAATTGATGACGTCAGTAAAAAGATTGTAACTTGTAACTTTATTGTAATTTGATGTCACTCATATTGGTGAAGAGATTCTTCTTCTGACATTATATAATTATATATCTAAACCAAACCTCTAAAGTGAGTGATGGTCAAAATCATGAACACAAGATCGTTTAGAGTTAGCTAATTAGTTGGTATAGCAATGGAAACTCCCGGTCAAATCTTCTTTAGATGGCATATTAGCAATGAAACTATGAGTGAAATAATCAGATGTCATAGGTATCTATTTCGACCTCACTTCTGACCGTCACCCTCCTTTGTCGCTCGGGACGCACCAAAGCGTTCCAGGCAAGGAGGAAGAGGCATGTCCTCCGCATCCAATTTATGCCTCTTCCTCCTTGCCTTCCTCCTTGCCTGGAACACCTCGGTGCGTCCCGAGCGACAAAGGAGGGTGACGGTCATCGTTCGGTCTCATAGATCCATAGTTACGGTCGTAACTTACGTTTGTTCTATGGCAAATGTCAGATGCAGCGCCCCCTTGGGCGCAGCGATCCCACAGCGATCTGATGTTCCGTCCATTAAAATGTATTTCAGGACTGACGTTAAACGGACGGACCAACCAGGAGACGCGTACGAAGCAGCAGTGCGGGATTTTTGGCATAGACTCATCTATAGCAAACTTACAAAACACATCTAACAGTTAGTATTATGAAAGAGACATCTATATTATGCCATTGAATCGAGTATTGTGGCAATTATGCCACAGATTGTGGCGTTTATGTTTGTTTGGAACAGGTGAAAAACTAGAAATCACATGGGATCACAGGATGCAATCAGTAGGTTCCGTGGTTGAAGTAGGATGACGAACAAGTGGTTTATCTAAGTACATGTAAGGATGTTTTATGACATCCGGGTATTTGAAACAATTTTCTTATCAAGCGACGTCAGATGCATGCGCCCAAGGGGACACTGCATCTGACGTGACTGAGGTTAACAAACTGTAGCAAAATGAAAACTGTAGCGAAGTGAAACGATGTGAAAGTGGATAATCAAATCAGGCTATCCATGTGGGAGACCAGGGTTCAATTCCTGGCTGAGACAATTCCTCTACAATACCCTCAGTCTGGGCACGACCATTGTGAAGGACACAATACACCCATCCCATGCAACCTTCTCCCTGCTGCCAACAGTACTATAAATGCCCGCATCTCCGGTATTGTGAAGAGCCTCTTCCCCAAGCAATCAGACTGTTGAACAACGAAACACGATGCAGAACCTTTTCTCGCTGAACTGGAATGCACTCCTCTACTTTCTCTTCTCTGCTGCCAATTTTTGATTCATAGCCTCTACATCCACATTTACATTTATTGAATATATTTTTAGCACTAGGAAATGTCTTGTCTTGTATAGTCTTATTTGTCATGTCTGACCAATGAGCACTTTATATGTTTCACTGTATACTTGTCTTATATTGTCATGCCTGTGCACTTTACTATGTTCACCGTGGGAGAGTGGGAAACGCCTTTTCGATTCCTTTGTATGTCTTACATGTGAAGAAATTGACAATAAAGCTACTTTGACTTTGACTTTGACTTTGACCCCCTCACTGAGAGTTTAATTTATTGTAGCCGCTGCCACTGCTATATTACAATTCGATCTTATGTTATCCCTCCTACCTTTGACCCCAAAGCAGTGTTTAACATAGTACAATATATGTTTGTTTCACTGTTATCTTTTTCCTTTCATATGTCATGCCTTTTCCTCATTTGATGGGGACAGTACACTAAGCATGAAATTATAACATACAATAATATGTTTTTCATTTCCTTTACAAAAAAATGTATACATGAATGATCCTTCGGGGTCAATTTGACCTATAACTTCGTTGAATTAAGTAGTCTTACCAACACTGAATGGTCCCACAAACCATTAGATATGCTACCAACTACAGTATGTTCAAGGCATAAAATCAATATTTGAGCTTATTTGAAACTGTCTTTGTTTGTGATTGTTGGCTTGGGGTCAAATTGACCTCATCATTATTACATTGACATCAAGTCCTGGAATAGGACACCAAACCTTTCCAGTGTCTTCTGTATGTTAAAATACTGTAGGCTACCTACCACATTTATTACAGGATGACTCGATTGTCTTTAGTCTCTTTTACCCTTGGTAAGTATAAATCTACTCCTTGAGAGTAAGGGTGATAAATTCTGCTCCAAAGCTTTACCATATTTGGGCAAAAGATCATTTTATTTTGTTAAAATGTTTAATTTTGTTTTGCTTAGGGCATCCAAATTTTCGACCCTGTCTGTTACAAAGATAATACAAGAGATAATACAAGAATGTGAGAGCTTTCAACTAAACAAAATTTCTACCCTGTACCAAATACCCTTTGCTTTATTACACACTGTTATCAGTGTATAACACAGGAATGCCTTCATTAAAAATTAAGCTTATGCACAGTGCCAACTTCGATCTACTATCAACCCGGAAAGCCTTTTACGGTAGGAAAATTTGGATCTGAAAGGGATTCTGTATACATCCTGATGGTGTTTTATGGCCAAGATGATAAGGACTTACGGTGAGGTATTCTTCTAGTGTTCGCCAAAGTGCTAGGTTGCTCGCCAATGGTTAAAGCATTTATGAAGAATTCACAATATTTGGGTATTAGTATAAGGATTTGTTGTTAGAACAAGATTTGGTTGTTTGCATCTTTGCTTGTTTATTTTAAAAAATAAACAGCAAAAAATATCCGTTATGAAGACTTCTACATGGATGGCTATTTTTATCACCTACTGCTTTGCAGACTTAATCCAGAGTCTTCCAACTGGTGAGTGAGCCTGATATAAAACACATTCATGTACAGTATAAAACTCTAAAACATATATGTTGAATATATGAAGGATATTTTTTTCCACAGTGGACACCATTAGGAGATCAAAGAGAGTACTTGATGCTGAGGTAAGCAGTCTGTTTGAAGAGTAGTAACTATTATCTTATTTCATGTTGAGATGCTATGAAAAAATAAGTGGAGAGACACCATGCATATTATTTTCAACAAGAATTTTACACTAACAATTCTATGAGCATCAGGTTATGCAGCTGTGCCAATTTTAGGCTATTATTTAGGCTATACAGTTTCTCTGTCACATTTAACGTGGTATTTCGAACTGTTTGGAACTATTTTTTTTTTTTTTTTTGCGTAGTTATAACAAAAAGGTAAATAAGGCTGAGGAACTGTATTTCCCTATGATAATTGTTTTGGAACATCAACAGACACCACTAAACACTTGGTGAGCTGCACATGTTTTAAAATAAAGGTTTAAGGTTGTTTTAAGAAGCCATTCCAGCCAGCAAGCCATTCTGAAGCAGAAAAGGGGGGATTCAAATAGAGCCAAATATCCAAGACAGAACCAATCGTCAGAATATTGGTGTTGATGATTCTATTTCATCCTAGACACTCCAGAAAAGGGGCTAAACATGAAAAAACAAACAAACAAAAAAAAAGACCTTTAATAACTCTGCTATCAGGGGCTGAATTCAGCAATTTGGGGTATTCAAAGAAAAAGGTCAGTCCATATAGCCTATAAAAATAATCTAAAAAGATCATTACCATTTCCCATATAGCCTACTTTAAAATGTATAATTTATCACTTTCAGAGTCAATTTGATGGTTAAATGACTGTGAACGAAATGATGTGAATTAATAATTGGCCAGTGGTTTACGCTTGATTACATTAGCCTATTACAAATTACAAAAATAAAATAAAATAGATAAAACAGCAACTGCAGGAGCTGGATAGTTTAAAACAAAACAGGATATACCGGTAGGTTAGATACAAAACGAATGCACATTGTACATACAAACATGTAAGCAACAAATAGTCCTGAAAGCACAAAAAGTGTGTGATACTTACTACTGCTATTACTACTGCTTATAGCATAGCCACCTATAAACACAACAGTAGCCTTGATAAGAAGCCTATCTGAATTGCAGATATCTTGATATGAAACTAGCAGAATTCCTGATATGCAAAATGATGATGGGAAACTGTAATCTATTAATGTTTAATTTAGACTGAATACTATCTTACCCCCACATATCTTTACTGCAGTGTCACAAAGTTGATAAGCTTTTCAAACTTTGGATAACATTGTCAAAAATATACTGTAACAATTCTAAACTCATTTTTAAAAAAATTATGAAGCCACCAATTTTTTATCTCTTCTTTTTTTAACCTGTACTATGAATTTGGCTTGAAAAAAGTTCAAGAAGAGAATCTATTTTCATGATATTTTCATCTACTATATACTGTAGGTGCAAAGCCATGTCAGAAATGCCCCTCCTCGTTTTGAACAGAGTCTCTATATTGCTCCTATCTGGCACGATGCTCTGCCTAACTCTACTGTGGTAAGAGTAAAGGTAAGTCTATCCTTGCCAGTTATTACAGATGTATAAAATGATACAGTATATGATGCATAAGGCAATTCAATGCTCTGGTGCTCGACAATACATATACTGTATGCATTAGGAGGGTCATTTATGGATGTTAAAACTAATGTCAATAGTACTATTACAGTAAGGCTTTGGGAAACACGTATGAGCAATTCATTTTTGCCTTTTTCTGATATTTCTTTCACGATAAACACATTGATCAACTGAAACAATCATCAATAAATCAATCAAGTATGAAAGTTATTGTTCAGCCTTGGATCAGACACCTCTCCCTTGTTTCTTTACCCCAGGCCACAGACAATGATGTGGGGCACACGGAGAAGCTGGAGTACTCCTTGCTGGATCAAACCTCTGTGTTTGGTGTGGAGCCCTCTGATGGTCAGGTGTATGTAGTGTCACTCGAAGGTCAGAGTGGAACTGTTATAACAAGGGTGAAGGCCACAGACCCACTTGGACTCTTTGACACAGCAACAGTTTCTGTAGGTGGAGCTGAAAAGTGTAATATTATGTTTATCTGATCAGGGATATGCAACCAAAATCTGTAACACTTGTAACATGAACACAGTTTTCCTAAAACATTTTAAACACACAAAAAAGGTTATAATGCAAATATAACACATTATAACTATTTATGCATTCTCGTGACTGATCTTAAAAGCCTTTGCAACACAGAATGTCACAGCATTACTTATAGTGCCTTATGAATACATTTATAATGCGTATGAATGCGGTGTTAAAAGAAAATGTTCTCAGTCTATATTCTCATTAACATGTAATTTTTCTTTCTTTTGTGAAGGAATACAAAACTATTTCACTTTTTAATGTTAGGAAGACGTAACCTTTTTTCATTTATTTGAAAATTTTAATATTTATATCAGTTCTTGGTGGCGAAAACTTTTGATTATTTGTGAACAAGTCCCAAATGGATTAAAAAAAAAAATACATTTATGAAAAATCTAGACAAGTTTATTGTAAACAAACCCTAAGCAGTAACATATGTTTATATTTAATTAATTAATCCTGTCTGTTTGTGAACAGGTGGTAATAAATTTCAGAAATCAGGCTCCTGTTTTCAATGTAACATTATACAGACAGGAAATCTTAGATGACGCCCCGCCTAATTCGCTTGTGGTAGAAGTTAAGGTGCGTATTATTATTATTATTATTACTGTTGTTGTTGTTGTTGTTGTTGCTGTTGCTGCTGCTGTTGTTGTTATCTACCATACAAAACTTTCACTTGTTGCACAATTTCCATATGTATATAATTCATTGTCAATGGCAGGCCACAGATCCTAACCAGGGGGAGACAGCACAGCTTATTTACTCTCTGGTGAGCCCCAGCTCCATATTTGCAGTGGAGCCCTCTAGTGGTCAGGTGTATGTATTGTCAGTAGCAGGTGAGAGTGGGAAGAAGACTCTGCAGGTGAGAGCAACAGACCCACATGGAGCATACGGCACAACTACAGTAGAGGTAAAGAACAATTTGCTAAATGGACATACAAAATTGAAACGTTTGATTGGCATGAAAAATGAGTTCAACAATAAAATAAAATAAATCTCCAAATCTGAAGATTTGTCACTCCAGACTATACTTTCAAAAACAAACAAAAAAAAAAAAAGAATTCACACCACCAATTCAATTTGTGTGTGAAAATGCCATTAACAATTTAACATCCTCCGTCTCACTAAGAACTGCATTTGGTTCTGTGTGATTTCTCACCATGCGCATTAACCATATCACATTAATCTCTTTTGCATTTGTGTGTAGGTGACGATTAATATCAACAAGAAAGCTCCTGTGTTTAATCTCAAATTATACAAAGCTGACGTCCCCGCTGAAGCTCAGCCTAACACTCCAGTTATTATAGTCAAGGTATGTCTGTGTGTGTGTGACTGTGTGACTGTGTGTGTGTGACTGTGTGTGACTGTGTGTGTGTGTGTGTGTGTGTGTGTGTGTGTGTGTGTGTGTGTGTGTGTGTGTGAGTGTGTGTGTAGTTTACATTTTGATAGCGGCTTGCTCCGTCAACTAGCCTACACAAATGCACATGGAAGATTATTGGCAGAAACTTCTTTATCTGGTTCTTTAACCTACTGGATGGCACGACCAGCCTTGCAGAGGGCCTCTTAAATGGTCTTTGGTATTTTTTGCCCTCAATGGTGCCTTCCAGGCAGCACTGCCTCCAAGGCACTACTACACTCAGTTTAGGGTTAGGATGAGGGTTGAGGGGGTTAGGGTTAGGAATAGGGTAAAGGTAGTGCCTTTTAGGCTGTGCTGCCTGGAAGGTGCCGTAGGGGGCAAAAACACCACTGAGCCTCTTAAATACAGGTGCTCATCAACCACCTCTCTTCCACTATCCATCTTCTCCACCCCAGGCAACAGACCCTAACGTAGGGGAGACGGAGAAGCTGCAATACTCCATGCTGGGCCCCAGCTCTCAGTTTGCAGTGATTCCCTCAACTGGTCAGGTCTATGTAGTGTCACTTGCAGGCCTAAGTGGAACCGTGACGGCCATAGTTAAGGCAACAGACCCGGCCGGACTCTCTGACACAACGACAGTGGAGGTAGGTGGGACTGGCAAGATAAAAAAAGAGGGTAAATAAAATTGATTGTGGTCATGTGTTATTTTTTTTTTTATTATTCCCCATTTGTTTGTGGTTAGGTGCGAATTCGTGTGAGAAATAAAGCCCCTGTATTTAATGAAATGGTGTATAGAGCCGAAATCTACGGTAACGCCACATACAACTCTTCAGTGGTACAAGTCAACGTAAGTACCCTTAGTATACATTAGCTCTTTAAAGCAAAGGTTTGGTGTTGCACGAATCTGCTGACTGCACTGAAAAAATTTGGACCTACATACTGTAGGCGACGTGAACGTGAATGTGTAAGATTTTCGGGTTTTTTTGCATTTGGTCTATGTTGTTATCTCCGCCAAGGAGGTTGTGTTTTCATTTCATTTTCTTATATCGGGACACCTCGGCTACCGTTATCCCTTATATAAACAGTTCTGGAGGGCATAATTGTACATAAACTGAGGTGCGTTCAAATTCGCCTAACATAGCGAACGTTCGCTAACATAAGCGGACAGTTTGCGAATCCTTGGAAGTTCTTGGCTAACGTTAGCGAACACAGACGAACGGTCTGAAAAGATAGTGCTCCGCTAACAGTCCTGTATGTTGGATGGCAAAAGATGTGTGTCCCAATTGCAAATATATGCCAAAGAGCTTTACATGTTGTCAGCATGTCTCACAACAACTGTGTCTCTCATTAATAGCCCTCTCCGAGTAATTTATTCTCTGTTTGCCATTAGTGTTTACACTTTAAAACGAACACTCTGCAAAATCGTTCAAATTCCATTGATTAATGCGAACATGTTTGCAACGAGCGTTCGCTACGTTAGATGAATCTGAACGCACCTCTGGTCTGGATGTATATAAACAGTTCTGGAATGCCTTCTGGAATTTATAATACATTACTGACCATGTTGGTTTGGCAGAGGTCTGCACTCTCTGAGTGCTCTTGTTCCAAAATCTTTCATTCCACTGGTTATCTAGTGCAGTCAGCTGTCTTGTGCAACAGGGATTACACCGTACCTTTGCTTTAATTACTGCTTAAGTTGTTTTTTTTTTCTCCTGTACAATCTATGCCAATTAGATAACTGTATTGACCTTATTTTCTCCAAGGCCACTGACCCTAATGTGGAGGATACTGGAAGACTGCTGTACTCTGTGGTGGGGTCCAGCTCCATGTTTGATGTGGAGCCCTCTACTGGCCAGGTGTATGTAGTGTCGTTGGGAGGTCAGACTGGGGAAAAGACCGTGCTGGTGATGGCTGAAGACCCCCTTGGCCTCCATGACACAACAAGAGTGGAGGTGAGTGTAATGCCCCAGGCCATGTAAGGGGCTATTGATGAGCTTCCCATGTAAGGGGCTATTGATGATGAGCTGTCCATGTAAGGGGCTATTGATGATGAGCTGCCCATGTAAGGGGCTATTGATGATGAGCTGTCCATGTAAGGAGCTATTAATGAGCTGCCCTGTGCTCACTCTCTAATCCTGTACATTAAAGGAATTATCTAAAGTGAAGCAACCTGCAGTCCTGTTGTTTCACATTGCAAAATACTATCGATAGCTATGAGCTATGACGGCCCCCAAATTCCCTCAAACAGCCCTGAGGGCTCTTGTTTTGTTGTTCACAGGTGATCATAAAGGAACCTCTTTCAGTTTTCTCTGCCGCCGCGATAGTCGGAACAGTGGTGGGAGCGCTATTCGGAATCGGTATCTGTATTGGTGTGATTGGTTGGGTGTAAGTGGTTCCTCATACTTTACTTCTATATAGACAGAACTATTGAGATGGTTACAGTCACACACACACACACACACACACACACACACACACACACACACACACACACACACACACACACACACACACACACACACACATTTTGTGATAGCTGGGAGCAAAACATTCTGATACCCCATCCAATCCTTCCACATTGAGGCAGGTATCTGAATCAAATATCAGTTTGGTTCATCCCTAGATTAAACTAGTTAATCTTATTGTTTCTTTATACATTCTTTTCCAGTCAGAACATTTTGTAAAAAGTGTTTTTTTTCTACATTTATTCAGGGTGTACCAAACGAGGAAGGGCTTTGGAGGGTGAAGTGTGCCAAGTCCACAATGTCCAGTTTCTTAAAGGTGGCGTATGTGATGCTTTCCTGGACCAATCAATTCATCAAATCCTCCAACGCAAAAATTAAATTTGTTAGTCACGTGTCAAATGAATAGGACAGAAAAAACAACATTCAATCATTTTAAGCAACCACTTAAAATGATTGGATGGTGATATCTCTGTCAAACCCAGGAGCTCTTTGTCCCTCCTCCCTACCCATCCATTCCTGTACCAGGGAAAATCTGAAGACAGTGGATTGGACTTCTGAATTGCTTATTTTCTAATGCCTAGCTTTCTCACATCATTTTTCCAGGATCTCCTACCCTCCCTTGAAAGTTTTTTTTTTTAATTTTTATTTTTTTTAAACAAAGCTTTGTTTTGCATAGGACACCCAAATGACTTGCAGCGGTCCTTAGTGCAAGGTGTTAAGATGTGATGCAATTTAATATAGTATATTTATTTGAGATTTTCACCAAAAATTTATGAAAATGAATTGTAATGTATAAACTATATGGGCAATGGAGTGTCTCAGACCAAATTTAATTTGCTGTATTTGTGCTTGACTTGGCCACCATTCAGCTGGAGGAAATGCATGTCTTGGCAGAAGATGTTAACTGTGAATAAATAAATTGCTACAGTGTTATAATGCAATGACTAAACTATGGTTTTACTAAGGCTAAGGGGGTTTATGATTGGGTAAACCAATATTCAGACATCATGGTGTTTAGCCACTCACAACAGTCTATGTGGACAGGGAGTCCATTGGGCGTAGTTTGAATCGGCTTGTTAGTTGCTCTGATAGGTTGTAGCCATTTTACCTGAGGGTCTATCACTTGTTACATTTTTATATTTATACATCTATACATTTATGGGATAGTCTGGCTTGTCAGGCTAGTTATTAGCATCAGTTTCAGCATAATCTCTTTGCTATAAAATGTGGTGTAACTAAGATTTTGTCTGAGAACAACCTATGACTGATAGCTAGACGTACTCGCTGAGCAAATTCAATTTGCTACCGCTAGAGTACGTCTAAAGTTCTAGGCTAGCTAATAACTAATACGCTGCTACTAATCATAACCATGGTGTGGAGACAGTAGAGTGTCATCCTATTGGCTATTGCACTGTCAATTACTTTCGTCTTTTAAAATGCAAGACCAAGGTGTCCATCGAATATCTGACAGGACAATGAAATGGCAACTGAAAAGTGGAAGATTTTCATAAAACTGAAATCAAAATTAATTTAGTGAACATAGAACTACCCCTCGCAGATAATACTTTAAATTGAAATATAGGATATGAGATAGTACTTTATTCATCCAGAAGGAATTCAATACATTATGTTATTTGAATATATTGCAGTATTTGTTAAAAGGTGATATTCTTCCACATGGGGATGTTACAGAACATACCACCAAATATAAACTAGATGTACCGCATGGCGATACAAAATATGACCGCCGCTCACTTCTGCACATTCTCTGCCCTGTGTGTGTGTGTGTGTGTGTGTGTGTGTGTGTGTGTGTGTGTGAGACAGGCCCAAACCAGTAACCCTTCGCTTAATAGCACCATCTACAGGTCGATGGTTGAACAGTCATTAAATGTACATATAAAGTCATTCATTTTATAGCCCCCCCCCCCCAATGGATGAATTCCACAAAACTTGACAAATCCCCACAAGATGTCAGGTTCATCATACACATTAAATTTGGTGCAGTTCATAACATCTGATCTAAAGATAGGGGCAATTAAAGCAGTATAATATTGCATTTTCATTTTTTACCATGGGGGTGCAAATCACAAATGACTGGTTATAAGCTGATGTGGGCTCTTGAGACCAACATTCCTTAAACATTTCATCATCCTCAATGTCACGGATCAGGTAGTTCATGTCACGGATCAGCGCAAAGATGGAGTGGCCCCCGGGGACCAAACAAAATTTTTCCGTAAAAGTCTACTGGGGCTACATGCCCACCAAGTTTCATGTGCACCGGTATTGCGGTGTCCCGGGAATAGTTGACCAAAAATTCAGGAAGTAGATGACGGGAGGAAAAAAAAAAAAAAAAAAACTTTGACAATCACTATATGACCGCTACACTAGCGGCGGTCATAATGATTGCACATCACTGTAAAGAAAAGGAAGGACAGTAATGTCTGAATAAATATCAATAATAAACATCAATAATCATTATAATGTCTGAATAAATATCAATAATAAACTGATAAGCTTAGCATACCAAGGTACTTTTTATGTTTCTTCACATTATCATTATTTTGTTCATACATTTTATTTTAATTGCTGTTTTTTATTTATGTTACCTTTCCTGTAGCTAATCTATCTCCTTTTATTCTCTAAATACAATTTCACTGCATGCTTACAATAGTAGACTAGACAAACAAACTCACTTCAATCTGAAACAAAACAAATACAGTAGGGCTATATCTCAAACTGTCCTGCCCAATGACAGCACATCTCTTATCTATGTAGTTCATTCCACTGAAGAGACTCCTTGAGCAATCTGTTACTGTAAGTCACTGTGTAAACATTTTTATCGTGATGAGGAGTGAACAGTTACTGGCAATAGGCTTGCCATCATGACTTTGGTGACCCTTGTACTAAGATAGGCACGATTCTGACCTCAATCCCCTGTGTCATCTCCTGAGATCAGATTATTTCACAGTGTATTTAGGGGCAGGAGTGAAAGTAAGCCTAACTATTATCGCTTTAAGACTGACAGGTGGTACGTATAGTGATGAGAGAATGCAGTTTCTGCTGACCAAAAACTCATATTAAAAATAACACACATACGCTGATTAAGTAAAAATCACATCTACCAACAATCTGGCATCGGACATGAGCGATATTCTGCTCATCCATGGATTTTGACCCGGAACAATTCAGATCGGCTACTAAAGGTGAAGATTATAGGAGAGTTGCTGCTACGCACCTCCACTGCCTTCTGCCAGGGTTAATAATTAAAGTTATTGGTACATTATTATTACTCTGACTGGCAATAAAGTCATAAAGCCTCTTTGCCAATGCTGTCAGAAATACCAAAGATCATGGAATACTGAGCTCCGCTTGAATCCTCTCTGGAAATACGGGATTAAGCAGTTTCTTATTCTTAGGTTAAAAGGTGTCCTTTAAGTACTTACTGGTGCAAGACTGTCAGAGCATCAGACGTTGTGACTGTTGTGTCGGAAAAATGGGGATTTCTGTCTATGTCTGGATTGTGATCTTCTCGACTTGTTTGGGGGCAGTCTTCAGCCACAATCTCCCAATTAGTAAGTATACAGATAAAATAAAACAAATATATTCTCTTTTTTCCATCTAGTTTTAAATGCCTAGATACATCATTTGGGCTACCCTCATATGGTTTTGCCTGTTTTCACATCCGGAAAAATGTGTTTGTTTGTGCACTTGGGGAAAACCTATTCAGCAGTCAAAGACTTTGAGGTTTGAACTTGGAATATACTTTTAAACATTTCACTGCCTACTGTAGGGGTGCCCCTGGGAGGAGGGGTGTTGTGGGGGGGGGTAGAATGTTTCTTAGGGAACTGACAGGGGGCTCCAGAGAGAATTTTAATATGTTTGGGGGGCCCAAAATGATTTCTTTATGGCCCCCAATTTTTCACGGCACCCCTGACCTACCATGTGCTATGTGGTGGTGAGACATATGACTAATGTAACGTGAGATAACAAAGTTGGGAGATGTGCTTGTTGTTGGGACAACAAGACTGGATTTGAAATGCAACAAACCTTAATTCCTTAAAGTTTCTGAATATGATGGAAGGGTTATTGAGATTGAAGCCTGACCGGTGGCTTTTTAATTCACAGCTACAAGTATAGACTGTGGAACAAGTTCTACTCTGCAACTGGGAGAAATAGATGAAGGATTCACAGGTAAGATCCAATCATGGCCCTTTCCATTGTCCATGACCAATTAGATTTTTTGGTAACACTTTACTTGACGGGTAACTTAACATATTCACATTAGCTGTCACAAATTGCAATAATTTGGATGATGTAGGATGATGCTAGAATGTAAGACAGATTTCAGAGTTTTAATGTGTTTGAAATTAAAGAATTTTTTTGAGTTGAGAATTAATTTCTGAATCACTGTTTTATAGTCAGAATGCCTTCCCTTCCTCATGGTAATCAGTTACAGTACATTAATGGTAGCTGACGGTTCACAAAATTATTCTACATTTAACTAATTTTGTCTATATAGAAGAGAGATATGATCCTGTATTTTCTTGGGCCGAGTTTGAACTCAGTGATGTGGGGTAGGGATTAGGGATTGAAGTATAATTGTCATTATTTTCTCTGCAGGATTCATAGAACACATTGTCAGTGTTCCACATGGTGGGCTGAAGATGGAAGGTCCACATGTTCTAGAATTCATCTCTGACAGCTCAGCAGGGATGATCTCAGTGAAAACAAAGACTGCGCTGGATTCAGATTCTCTTAGAGCAGTAAGGCAATCCACTCTACAACATCCAGTTTCAATGTGTTTCTGAGAGGATGGAGAATGTATGAATGAACATGTTGACATGCATGTACTGTATGTACATATGTATGTATATATAATGTATATATGTATGCACTGTATGTAAGTATGTATGTATGTATGTATGTATCTATCTATCTATCTATCTATCCATCTATCTATCGCTATCTGTCTTTAAGATTTATTTATTTCCTTTAATTGAAATCCCAACACAATTTCTTTCTCATGTAAGACAGATGGTGTTTTGTCCTACTCCATCACTTGTGCACACAATGGGGTATGTACGCACTTACAACATTAAGCATGCTTTTACACATCTATTGTCTATTTATTGTTTGTCTGTATGTTTATATTGTATTTGTCTTTGAAGGTCACACATCGTCGAATGGTAGTAATCAGAGATCTGAATGACAATGACCAGGTGATTGAGAAAGGCACAGATGCATTGGAGGTAGGAGACGCAAACTACCCAAAAGATGTTTGAATGTTCACTGTATATGTTACACTGTATTTATCACCCGGTGGAATGGAATACTGTTTTCTGATTGGCTGTCAGGGTGTCCGTTATTTCTAGATAACAGGACACCTGAGGCATTGTTGGGTTAAAAAGTTTCACCAGCGTTCTATATCAATGCTCTTTAGAATGCAGCCTTGCGGATCTTCTTTCATATGAAAATAGTACCCCAACCGAACAGGATAACTTCTTTCTAAACGGAGCCACGTGTTTCTTTTATGTTTTAAACACTTGCTTACCATCTATACGTTTTAGTTGCAACCGGGTGATAAGCGGGATAACGGCCTTCGAGGTGTCCCGATATCAGAGAAATAATGGACTTCGCGTAGGCAAACTGTTCTTTGCCTTCGCGTCGTCCATTATTCTTCTGATATCGGGACACCTCGGCGGCTGTTATCCCTTACTTGAAGGTACCATCATAAGACTGACATGACATTGTCATTAACTATGACATGACGTTGTCATGAATCTGTCATAAACTTTATACACCTGTCATTACTTCTGTCATTAAGTGTCACCCGGTATTTGTCATGGTTAGGGTTAGGGTCAGGGTTAGGGTATGTCAGAGGTCATGACCGGTTAATAAAGTTTATGACAGATTCTTGACAACGTCATGTCAAAGTTAATGACAGTATCATGTCAGTCTTATGACGGTACCTTCAAATAAAGTGTTACTGAAAGGTCTAATGTTTTGGTACCTCAAACAGAAAAGCCCATATTGCCCATATTGAAGTCTTTATCTTACTGTAAGGTACAATTTTATCTGTATACAGTATCAGCATCTTGTCCTGTATGGTGGGGACAAGTACTGAGCGAGTCTATTTCTACTTAAAACAGGCATGGTAATAGCAACATATGAAAAAGAAAATATATATACTGTACGATGAATATATACGATATGGGAAAACCACAATAGCCCGGTTTACATGGACACTTCTAATCTGATTATTTAACCTAATATTCCATTTTAGATTGCATTTATGAATGCATCTCCTTGGATACTGTTCTATAGAATGCACATGGAATCTTTCTAACCAGATTAGAAGTGTCCATGTAAACTCGCCTATTATGTCAGATCCAGCGTGCCACACTATACTCCAGGACCCATATTACAGAAACTTCCTAACTCTAAAATCCTATCCTATCTTAAGATGGATGGGTTTTAAACAAAATAAATAAATAGGTAACTGTAGGCAGAAACGTAGTTTTCTTTTGCATCATACATGGCTGAAAGTTTCATATTATTTATGTTTTATTATTAAGTATGTGAGTATTGTGTGCAGTTACAAGCTGGAGTTGTACGGCTTGCTTGGCTACTCTTAGGCTTGCCATCCCTGTCCCACTCGCTTTTAAATTAAAAAGAAAGAAAAACGTGTCGCGGTTGAATTCTCCTTTTAACTTATACTCACACAGGTATATCGAAATTTCGTTTGTTGACTAAGTGAAACAACATTGTTAGGTTATGCAAGCCTACGTCCCCTGTTAACGTTAAAAGTAGTGCTTTCTGTCAATCTCGTTCACGTTCTAAAGTCAGAAACAGGCATAACCTGCTGATTGCCGATCGAGAAATCAGACATTTAGGATTTCTTAACTTAAGATAAGATAGGAGGCCTGAGATAAGATAGGAAACGGTCAACAAGTTAGGAACTGCTTCTGTAATATGAAGTTAGGATTTTTCCTATCTTTGAGGTCCTAACTTAAGTAAGGATGAGCAGTTAGGATTTTTTCTGTAATATGGCCCCAGGACTGGCTGCTAGTAACTGTTTTTAACTTGAGTTTGCTCTCAACAGGATGCTGGCAGTTTGTCCAGTGAAACAAGAGCGACACAGAGCCTGGTCAAGACACCACTTCAGTTTGAGTATGACCATTACAACGCCTCCATACCTGAAAACCAGGTGAGTTGAGTCCCCCTCCCCATCCCTGCCCCTCTTCCAGTACTTATTATGACCATCCCGGAATTATGACCGGACCGGCGGAATTACAGGTTTAGTCATATTCTTCCGGATTTTTTATTTATTTATTTTTTTATTATGCATTCCTGAGAAACTGAAACACCGGGCTTAATGAAACTATTTGTATGTACAGTATGGGATGTAGCCCCACGAGGATAGCATGGAACCATTGTTTTGGTTTGGATCTATAACCCCCCTACATAAACCACACTCATGGAGGTTGGAAGATCTGATATCACCAAGTAATTATGAGTCCGGGATCAATGTCAAACTTGTTGCCCTGGATGAATGGGTTAGGATTAGGGTTAGGGTTAAGGTACATTGATCCAGGGCAAACGTTTGACGTTGATCCTGGACTCTTAAATACTTGATGATATCAGATCCTGCCATGGAGGTTAGGGTTTCTAACAAAAAAACTCATTTATAGACAAATAATAAACTAAGTAGAAGATAGAGACAAAGTGCAATTGCAGTTTTTCTTACTGGAAACAATATTCTACAAAGGGCACAACAGTGATATTTGTTCCGTTGGGCGGTACAGCTAGTTACCATGGATGTGTTACCCTTCCAGACTTCTGTTTTGTCTCTGTTCTACCACTAGGTGGGACCTTTAGCTGTTTCACCAGCTGCCATTAGAGTCAACACCACTGACAATCACACACTAATCTACAGATTGCATTCAGGTACAAAAATACAATTCCAAAATGCACTTTCTTCACATTCATAATGCCTTGAAAATGTTATGGTATTTGTATGGCGTGAATGACTAGGCGTACATAAAATCTGAATGTAACTGAATGGGGAAAATGGAACATGTTTAACTGGTAATCATAGGCACTAATGCACCTAATTAAGAGCTGTATTAATGACTTGTCAAGTATGTGTTACAGTATGTGTTGTTCTGTCAAAGTTTTTCCACGAAATTTCAATGGCAACTTCTACGTAAACCGCAGCAATGGAGTCATAGAAGTTCGTCGTGGACTGGACTTTGAGAGCATGAGAGAAAACAATATAACCATCATTGTACGGGTAGGTATACAAAAGTTTCCATGTACATGATGGGCCTATACTGAGTGGAATATTGTTGGAATCCGTCTTTCGGATGAGGCGTTAAACCGAGGACCTGACTCTCAGTGGTTATAAAAGATCCCATGGCACTAAAGAGTAGGGAGTTCCTCTGTGTCCTGGCTAAAGTCTCAACCTGGCTCATTCAGTCTGGCCCCCCCTAATCTTCCCCTCTCTGTAATTGGCTCATTCATCCATTCCCTCACTCTCCACCTCTAGCTGGTGTGTGGTGAGCGTTCTGGCGCATAATGGCTGCCGTGCATCACCCAGGTGGGTGCTACACATTGGTGGTGGTTAGTGAGGTCCCCCTTCCACTGTAAGCGCTTTGAGTGCTTAAGGGTAGAAAAGCGCAACAGAAATGTAACTTCTTACTTACTTACTTTGGTTTTTTGTTGCTTTTAACTTTTCTGTAATTTCCTGTGTTGAATTCGAATTTCCAACTGAAATATCACACTTGTCTTTCTTGTACTTTGTTACAGGCTTCACTGGAAAATGACAGCAGCGTGACTACTGACACATCGGTAAAGCACAACATTTTTTTTTTTATATCTATACCCATCAGTAAAGCACAAACTGTTATAAAAATTTACACAAAAGTCTATACATACAGTATGTGAATGTGTAATGAGTGCATAACGTTTTTTGTCGATATTGCTTACCTTATTTAGCTGTAATATTGCTAACCTTCAGGATTTTTCTAGCACAGAAATTAAGACGTACCCTTTAGACGTAGCAAATCATTTTGTTTAGCCAGTACATCTAGCGATGAGCCATAGTGAATTGTGATTGGTCACTCCTCGGTGGTGGGGGACCTATCACAACACTTTATGGGCCTAATTATGCGCAGATGCAATGTGTTTTCACGAATGGCGCAAACTCTCCTCGCTTTTTTCCTGTGATCTCGTCATTCATTTCTGTAGCAAAGAAGCACGTTGTCTGCAGATGATATTGTGCCCTTACAGGTGTGTCAGCTAAAAGAAGAGGTGTGGTCCAGTGCAAAGCTTAGCCTTAGAGAGAAGAGAGTAGAGAGTGTCAGAGACATGACAAAGCTAAAAGTCTATTTCATGAGACATGCAGTGTCACTGTTCACTCAAGGAAAACAACAAGGGCCACCACATAAACTGGAAAATATTTATGATGTCCACAAAGATATGCCAATTGTATGTTAGCCTACAACAGAAGAAACGAGTGAGAGTTACAGAGGGGAAGATTGTAAATTGTAAAAATGCTGTGAAATTTGTGACTGGTGTCAGTCTATTTCTGCAAGCACAGAGGTGCAGTAGGAAGTGGCAAGATAGGACGTTTGGCGGGGGGCAGGGGCACACCAACAGGGAGCACCAAAGAGCGACAGGGGCAAAGAAAAACTCCCTTACCTAAGGAAGAAACCTTGGCCAGATCCACGGCTCAGGGGGCTAACCCAACTGCCAGTGCTCATAAAATATACTGTTATACTTCAATTTTCTATTAATTGCTTATTTTGAGGACAAACCCAGAATTTTGGTCACAATACTTAGCATAAAAATATATTATGTTTGTACACTGTGTGTGTGTAAGAGTGAAGACTAATGTGTTGTAATACCACTTTTTTTTTTTCGTAAAGGTGACTGTTCAGGTTATGGACGTGAATGAATCCCCTGTATTTCTGTACTTGTCTGATGTTGAAGTCTACAGTAATGTCGCAATTTACTCTGTGGTGACATATGCCACGGTAATCTTCTTCTTCTTCTTCTTCTCTGTTAGGCCTATATTATATTATGCTGCTACAGCATGTTACATGGCAGTATACTTCTTCTTCTTCTTCTCTGTTAGGCCTATATTATATTATGCTGCTACAGCATGTTACATGGCAGTATACTTCTTCTTCTTCTCTGTTAGGCCTATATTATATTATGCTGCTACAGCATGTTACATGGCAGTATACTTCTTCTTCTTCTTCTCTGTTAGGCCTATATTATATTATGCTGCTACAGCATGTTACATGGCAGTATACTTCTTCTTCTTCTCTGTTAGGCCTATATTATATTATGCTGTTACAGCATGTTACATGGCAGTATACTTCTTCTTCTTCTTCTCTGTTAGGCCTATATTATATTATGCTGCTACAGCATGTTACATGGCAGTATACTTCTTCTTCTTCTTCTCTGTTAGGCCTATATTATATTATGCTGCTACAGCATGTTACATGGCAGTATACTTCTTCTTCTTCTTCTCTGTTAGGCCTATATTATATTATGCTGTTACAGCATGTTACATGGTAGTATACTGTACTGTACCTGCTGCAAGTGCACTTTGTTAGTAAAATTGCTAAAATGAACTTTTAAATAATGATAAAAGTGCTGTGCCCCTAACAACTCTCCTAGTCGTGGTAAAAACAGCATAACCAACAGAGACCCAGTGGGTTATCTCTTACTTCACATATTCACCCACTCTGCTCAATGGTTGTTTTTGCCCCAATGGCATCTTCCAGGCAGCACAGCCTAAAAGCCACTACCTTAACCCTATTCCTAACCCTAACCCCCTCAACCCTATTCCTAACCCTAAACTGAGTGGAGAAGTGCCTTAAAGGCAGCGCTGCCTGGAAGGCACCGTTGAGGGCAATAAATACCGAAGACCACCCACTCTGACTGATTTCTCTCTCCAGGCCAGAGATCCTGAGGGGGAGCAATTGTGGTACACTCTGGAGCACTACAGCCAATATTTTGACGTGAAGTTTTTCAATGGTGAGGTGTATGTGAATAATTTTCTGCCTTATGCACATCGGATTGAGACTCTAGTAGTGAGAGTGGAAGACCCACATGGAAACAACGCCACAGCAATAGTAAGGGTAAGTGGCAACATATTTCGTTACTTTAGTTAGTTTTAAAGCCTAACCTATTAATATTGGCAATCTTAGAATGTTTACTGACTGAAGAGTTAATTATTTTGGTATCACAGTTAAAGGGCAACTTCAGTCATTTTCAACAAGGGCTCTATTGCTCAAGCTACTTGAGATTAGCCAATACTGAAGACGCAAGACATTTTGGTCCAACCATATAGGTTTCCTTGAACAGAGAATATTCACTTACAACTGGCCCAATGGGGCAGAATTTTGAACTGTATTTTTAACATCTTAACATACTCCAAATGCCACCACAAAAACTATGAAGTTCCAACAGACACCTTACGACACAGAACTGTATTGTGTATGACTACAAATGGCTCAAAAATTGTTAAAACTGTTTATGCAAGCAGCCAAACATTGTTTGTTTACAAAACGGTTTTGTAAACACTGCATAAAAACACTATTTTAACCACTTTGTCAGACATTTGTAGTCATAAGCACTACAGTGGTGTGTTGTAATGTCTCTGTTGATGTTACATAGCTTTTGTGGTGACATTTGGAGCATGTTTAGATGATGAAAACACAGTTTAAAGATCTGTCCCATTGGGCTTGTTATAAGTGATTATTCTCTGTTCAAGGAAACCTATATGGTTGGACCAAAATGTCTTGCGTCTTCAGTATTGGCTAATCTCAAGTAGCTTGAGCAATAGAGCCCTTGCTGAAAATGACAGAAGTTGTCCTTTAAGCTGGCAAATGTTTGCCCTCTTGCAAGCATAGTAAAATTTCCAAAAGATGGTAGGGGAAGCTGAAAGGCTTCATTCAAGATTCAAGAATTTTATTGTCATTATAACAAGAGTACAACAAAATTACATTTGTAGCATCCACATTCACTTCCATGTCAGATAAAGTGCATAGTTGAAAGTGCAAACCCAAAAGAACCCCTTACATATCTTTAGTGTAAACATTTGACACAGTATGACAGACAGTGTAACATCTTTTAGCAGCAGCATATATAATTCCATCAATAAAATAAACCTTAAAGGTCTCATTTTCATTAATTTTACAATGGTATCTCCAATGAATTAACAACATGTGAGCTTCCCTTGTATCAAGCTATTCTAGTTAGGCCATCCTTAAAATTATTCTTGTTTGCCGTAACCGGACCAACTCAAATTGGGCCCGACCCAATAAATAGTTTCTTTTTGGCCGACTTGCCGACCATAATGTTGTAAAGCAACTATGTGAACAATTTTTTTTTCCCGCAAATTACCAAAAAAGCTAATACATTTTGACATTTATACATAAATTTTGAGTTAATTTGATGAAAATAAAAGGTTACGAGAACCTGCCACTTTTTGATAGGTGGACTGTGATGCAGCAGGCTGTCATACAGAGTGGTAAGCGACTACAGAACGCATAAGTGGCACATCAAAGAGTAGGCTGTTGTACTCTCTCTCTCCGATGTCAAGAAAACAGGAGCGCACTTCAAAAAGTTCAAATGCTAGTTGGCTATGCTATATTTCACAGACAATTGCAGCCAAGGGTAAGGAACTCCACATGCTCATGCCTCTAAGACCCCGTTTACACAAACTCAGATAACCATAAAGACGCACGTTTCTCTGCGGTTGCACCTCTCTGTTACACTTACCCGAAGGTGAAGACGGAGAATCCCACAAACTCCGGGCAAGGTGGAGATGTCGGAGAACCCCGTCTTCAGAGATTTATGTAACTACCCATAACCGGAGCTCTAGCACCAAAGACTGTTGGATCAAACGAGAAGCACCTACGTTCGCGCATAGCAGTTCTATTTTCACAAGGGGCACCACCTAGTTTTGAATGATGTCAGGACTTTTACCAATAAATCGTCTTTTTGGAGTTATCAGGTTTTTTTGGCATGTATCTCTCATATTCTGTAAGTGTTAAACATGATTTCAAGACTAATGTTGTAAACTGTTACTGTTGGTATTTCTATCAGATGAAGCTGCCTGGCAGTATCGGAATTTTGCCCTTTTCCGCCCCTCACGTAATTCCGCCCTTTTACACACGAAAAACTTAATTAAAGTTAATTACTGTAATAATCAGGAGGCTAAATTTCAATAGCGCAGACCCAGGTGATAGGTCAATCTATCAGCTACATACCAGTGAAAAATTACGGCTCTACACAGCCATTAAGTATACCAAAAAGCGTTTTTTTTGTCATATGTGCCAACCGTTATGGAACGAAAAAAAGGAGTTCGATTTCGCGACGGAGATCTTGATCAGACAAATATTTGATTAAAACCGACACTACTAGCTTTAGCTCGTTTTTTTGGGGCTTCCCATCTATCTTTGCGAACGAAAACAACAGGACGTGATCACATGACCTATGGGTCCTGACAGAAACCTTATTTGAGCTAATTGCTAATGTTTTCGCTAATTTACGACTTCATATCTTTCATCAGATCTCTCCCGAATTAATTAATAAGGACGGAAATACGGAACGTTTATGGCTGCCGAGAATAGGTAATTTTTGTGGGGTATGGCTAGCCGCGATAGAGAAGAACATAAAACCAGTTTCAGGACAAGACCTACGATGATGCTAATCGTTATCTAGACATCCTCAGCTAGCAATTGATATAAGGCTAACTGCCTGGAGATATTTTGGCGAGTAATAGTTTGATTTTGATTAACTTTTAGTTGTAATTAATTTAGAACTTTAGGGCGAGAAATGGAAGGATACGATAAATAGCCTACTAAAAGTTGTTAGCGAGCTAACGCCAGCGATCTAGCTAACGTAATGTTTTACATTTATATTTGAGATTTAATTTATTGACAGCCTGCGGGTAACATTACTGAGTTCATTTTAACTGGACAGAGCAAACGTAAACATAGTTTACAGCAATATGTGAGGTTTGAGCAAAGTCCAAAACGACTAGCTTATAGTTAGCATATAGCTATGTCGTCATGGTAACTGCCAAACAAACCCTCTCTGTCTAAAGCTAAAAAGCAGACTTGGTTCATACAACATTGTTTTGCAGAGGAGCGATTGAATTGTCATTTGTTGGTTTCATTAATGATCACAGACAATATTATGGCACACATACATTAATATCATTCTATAATTTCTTAAGGGAAAATGTTAATGATGTGACGTAACGTTAATGTGACACTGCTGCTAATGCAGACCGAAACACTTCACGTTTGTGGCCATCTGCCACAATGTTGCTCCCTTGAAAGATCTTTGATAAAACTGTGACGTGGTGGTTAATTGTCACCGCCTTTCTTAGCCGTTTTTGATGTTTGTGTAAATGCGATTGTTTTCTTACTCGGGGGAGGGGAAGATAACCGGTTTCTCATAGACCCGGGGTAGTGTAAACTAAGCATAAATTAAGGTGACCAGATTTGTTTGAGAAAAATCGGGACATTTTAGCGATCTGTGAAAAAAAAATAACACTAAACATTTTTGCTCTCAACAAGGGGGGTCTTTTTTTTTGTATTTAATCCATGAATAGCTTAGGAGACCTTCTTTTCCCCTCTCAGTAGGCTCCATAGAATTAGGGTTGGTACTTATGTCTGACAAAAAACCTGGACCAATCAGCAACCCAGGGCGACCCATATGGACTGATGTTTTTTGTATGGCTGATGCTGATAGGCTACCTATATTTTGTATCAGGATCAACTGATGGCTGTTCACAGTATGTGATTTATTTTTTTTTTACCCTATGCATTCTAAATGTCACTATTAGGCCTATGAATAAAAGACAGGAACTTGAAGAATCCATACAGCCAAGACAACCCCCCCCCCCCCCTATGGGGCCTATGCTGATAGGCTACCTATATTTTGTATCAGGATCAACTGATGGCTGTTCACAGTATGTGATTTATTTTTTTTTACCCTATGCATTCTAAATGTCACTATTAGGCCTATGAATAAAAGACAGGAACTTGAAGAATCCATACATACCCCCCCCCCCCACACACACACACACACACACACACAAAATTTCAGACAGAATTAATTATTATCATACTGGCTAATGCATTGAATTGTGTATTGTGTATTCTGTATGCTAAGGCCATTCTAGGGTCTGTTAAGGGTTGTAGGAAGTGGTAGTATATAGACCTTTTAACCATTTTAAAAGGGTGACCCACCTGTCTGCACATACATGTAGTGTATACTGTACCTGTTCCGAAAAAGGGAAATAACCCATCAAGAGATATTATTGCAATAATGTATAGACTGCTGCCATTAATCATCATGGGCAGAAGTTATACACCTACCATCTTTGATACAGTATCAACAGAATAACAAATAGATCAAAGGTATTTTTTAATGCTGTTGCCCTCTAAGGAAAAATAATAGCCTACTCATCTGTCTCTTGATAAATTGGGATTGAGAGAGAGAGATCCTACCTGTTTATGGAACATAGCTTCGACACCTGAACTAATTGAGAAAGATAGCGCTCAAATGAAATATAAGTTGCGTTTGCTAAATCATAAAAGAAGTTGAAAGGCTGTTATCACGGTTGCGTCAAATAAATGCAAAATGGATTGGCGAGGAGAAAATAGTCAGTAAATATGTCGAGGGAGAGTGTGTAAGTTTTCCTGGTTAGACAACCAAAAAGAATGAAGATCCAATCAAATCATCAGGTGACAGGTGGCAACTCTATAAGACATGGATTAAAACTGTAACTCAGCTTCAACTGGCTGGGTGTTTTTTTTTTTTGTTTGTTTGTTTGTTTTTTCGAACCTGTGCCACTCGGACAGGAGAGGTTGGTATTCAGCCAAAATCGGGAAATTTTCGGGGACAGGTGCGGTCTGGGACAGGCCATCAAAATGGTATTGGGGTCTTTCCCTGGAAATCGGGGACATCTAGTCACTCTTCTCCAAATGCTTTGAATACATGGTCATTGAAAAAGGTGCAAGTCTCACCTGAAACCATACACGCCTATTCCGGTAGCTTTTCATAGCAGAAGTCTGCTAATGTTGTGTGCTCATGTACAAGTCAGACATGCATCTAATTAGACCCGATGGTCATGCGGGAGTGAGTATAGTAGGCCCATAGGAGCACTCGCTGGCCTGACAAAATTATATATATTATTATTATTATTATTATTATTATTATTATTATTATTATTATATTATATTATTACATTATGTCATATTATATTATATACGTATATATATATATATATATATATATATATATATATTTTTTTTAAGATATTTTTTGGGCTTTTTGCCTTTAATCAGATAGGACAGTATAGAGATGGACAGGAAACAAGCGGGAGAGAGATGGGATGGGATCGGGAAATGCCCCCAAAATGATATATTTTTTAATGACTATTGACTATTGCTGGCACGTGATTAATCCAAAAAAATTAACTCCGATTGAAAAAAATAACTCAGATTAATCCTGATGGATATGGTTCCACTTTCATGGCATGTATTATGTTCAATTTCAGATAGAAAAAGGCTTGACTATCAAGTCAAACCATACAATGATTATGGCCTAGCCCCTGACTGTCCAATAACATGTTTGGGGAATCCTCGGGGGTAGGGACAGGTGTGAATTGCCCCATTTGAGAAGAACAAAGCTAACTATTTAGTATCAGGGCCTTTACAGAGCAAAATAAGGATTCAACATACCCTAGCATCCAAATTCTTACTGGAAGACATGAGTTGCGATTAAAAGTGATTAATCATGATCAATCATTGCAAAATTTAGTGATTAATCAGATTATTTTTTTAAATCGTTTGACAGCACTACTATTGACTAGAAAAAATATCTACCAACCTACCGTCCCAATTTTTTTCTGATTCTGATGTTACTGCAAACGAACATATTTCTAAGGATAGCCTTAGGTGAATTAAGTGGGTGGGATAAAATGGACAGCAGAATAATTGGCAAAAACTTGCTAAACTAGGCTATTGCACAAAATGTCTAGCTGTATGTGTTAAACTTAATACTGTTTAGCCACTTAATATTCTTTGAATTTGATTTGGGACATTTAAAAAATATATACAAATTGGTAGATTTTATTTTCTGTATTTATTACTGCTTGGGTCAAGAGATTTCCTCATTCAGAAATCTCCTCAAGTATTCCTTTATTATATTTAATGAAGTGGATAGTGTCTCTAATTGTTTTGTTTCTCATAGGTGACTGTAAAGCCAAGCCTCATGATGGCAGTCCTCCTTGGAACACTCATACCACTGTCAGTCATTGCTTTTGTTTGTATTGTTGTGGTGACCGTTTATGTGTAAGTATGGTTTATCCCACAATTTATTAATTAAAGGAATACCCCACCTTTTATGAAAATGGATTATTCAGCCCCTTACCCCCTTGGAGTTCCATATGGGGGAAAGATCATTTTGGTCTCAGTGCATGCACTTTCCTTGCCTTTTCTTTCACATTAGCTTAGCATAGGCAGTGGAATGTAAAGTAGCCAGATAGCAACTCTTTGGCAACATTACATTTGAGTGCCTATGCTAAACTAAAGCTAAAATTTGGGTTGCTAGAACTGATGCTAAAGTTAGAGAAACACTAGCTGGGCCCACTCATACTTTTTGTCATTGCATGAAATTTCACGATCAAGTCAGTATGGCCAAGGAGGCCATTCCTCAACTCGTGCCAAGAAAAATGATGACCCAATGAGAAAGAGCAGGCTGAAGGAGACGAGCTTACGATGACTCTGTCCAGCTCTGTCTTATAACATTGATAGAAGTTTGATAGCATTTGATAGACGTTTAGATTAATCCTGGCTCGGAATTCCCAGGCAATACTAGCTTTGCCAGACCACAGCTAATTTCTGCACGTGGTCGCACAAGCCAGGCTAGGGAAACACATGCACTGAGACCAAAATGTCTTTATCCATATGTATATACTGTATATATATAAAACTCCTGGTGAGACTGTGAATAACCTAATTTCTTAAAAAGATGGAATATACCTTTAAAAAGAGAATATAAAATGTGCTCATCAAGAGCATTTTTACACATACTGTAGTACAATAATGTGACATTTTTTTAATATTAACATTTTATAAACATACTGTACATTTCTCTTTTTTATTCCCCAAGGAAACGACTAAAGATGGCCACAGGGATTGGTATCAACACTTAGTGCCAGAGATTATTGTGGCAGGATCCTCACTGCATGTTGGCAGAATTGTTCTTTGCTTCTTTAACTAGTTCAGTGTTTCTCAAACTGTGGGGCGCAGGCACATGACAGGTGGGGCGCAAGGCATCTCTTTGCAATTGACCAATGGCCACACCATGTCCCCCGAATTCACAGCTATCGATAGATATCCACATATGACAGTAAACTGTTGCTGTGAAGAGGGGTTCGAGAGAAATCTGGCTTTGAATAAGTAACATTAAAAATTCTAACACTGACAAAAATCCCAAAGTATTCCTCACAGAGATATTATGCGCAAATTGAGCCTTCCAGGTGGGGCGTGAAAATTCTCTGCCTTCCAAAGTGGGGAATGACAGAAAAAGTTTGAGAAACACTGAACTAGTTTAACAAGGCTTGTCATGACCCAATATGTGTAATCTCTAATGCAAGTAGAGGTACTGCAACTGTGTATATTCGTAACGCAGAAGACAGTACACTGAGTTGGAAGATGATCAGAGGTGAGGAAACGATAGAGTAATAATCTAATCTAATCTAATAATCTCTTTCTGTTGTCCATGTGTAGCTCGAGCTTAGACCGAGAGCAGTGCAACCATTTGGTGCCACGTTTTAGCCATAAGTCATTGAGGCGTAACTGCAGTGGAACTTTACGAGTGAAATGAATTTCAGCTTCTAATAATTTCTAAAATTTTCATAAAAAACACCGTATTTGTAATGTATTTGAATAACGACAATTCATGGTGACGCCAATGCTAGTCTTATAACGCTAACATACCTAACTAGCCGGGGATCCTTTTAAGTGTTTGTATGCTTTTATTTTGTATGCTCTTATTTATTTTCTTTCTTTCTTTTTTTTAAAGAAAATCAATTCTGTAACTTATCTTTTGCTTCTATGCTTTTTCTTGTGTACAGCACATTGAAATTCCATCGAGTTTGAAATGCGCTATAAAAAATTAAAATGCCTTGCCTGTACTGAAAACATCATACAGTAGATGACCCTACATATATGATATAGACACTACCAAAGGAACAAGTACCCTACACACATGATATAGATACTACAAAAGGAACAAGTACACCACACACAGTATGTAGACACAACTAAAGAAAGTACCATACATACAATATAACACTACTAAAGGAACAAGTATCCTTCATACAGGATATAGGCTACTGAAGCATGCAGCTGAGAGCAAAGTCACCCGTACAACATTGCCACCATGCAGTACAGTATATGAATGATTTGAAGAATATGAAATTATATCAATGTATCACCTAAGTCTTCAATAAATACAGCAGCAAATAAAGCAAGATACTGAGAGTCAATAAATTGCATACTAGGCTACTAATCAATATTTCATTTTCCAACTCTTGCCTTCCACAAACAAACAGGGCTAACTGCATCTGCATTCCATTGTTACTACCTGCACTTATACATTTTTATTAATGCTCACTTACTTGTGGTTATGTTGGCTGCATAACCATCATGGTCAAAATAGCGCATAAATCAGTACATTTGGGCTCATTTGCATATGAAAACATTAGATTTCACAAAACTTGTAATACAAAAAAATCTTCTCTTAATGTCAGTTAAAAAGTGTGCAAGTTTTAAGGTGATAAAAATTTTGCCCTATATACCTGTAATTGTTTTCGCCTATATAAAATGCATTCATATTTCACCAAAAATTACCAGAAATTGGGGCCCTGATTCAAATGTTATACAGTGGATCTGTATTTAGGGGACTTTGAACTTTCCAAAAATGCTGTATAACAACTTTTCCCCAAAAATGCCTAGTGCTTCTTATTAAGAGCTCTTTTTCAATTTCTGGTCCTGGCTACAAACACAAAAGCAAACTTTTGGTAGCCATCTAATTTATTATTAACCCCCACCAAGGAGGTTATGTTTTCGTTATGGTTATGTCAGTAGGATAACTCGAAAAGTACAGCACGGATGTGGATGAAATTGTCAGACAATGTGTATATTGGCACAAACAAGAACTGATTCGATTTTGGTGTCCGTCGGTGATCCAGAACATGAGCTGGAATTTATATTGTGTTTGTGACCACATTGCCTTGGCGGAGGTCTGCGCTTTTCTAGTTTAAATTATGTTACCTGTGCACATTCCAACTATTGTAGGGTACCGCGGACATTTCAGAGCATTGCAGAATATTATGTGGAGAGAGTGAATTGAGAGTAATTATTGGATAGTATTAGCAGAGAGTATTGCTCAGTATTCCATGATCTTTGGTATTAGTGCTGGCAAAATTAACTGATTAATCAAGTAATTAATCCCCCAAAAAATTACTTGGATTAAAAATTAATAATTTTGTGATTAATCACAGTGTTATGGCTGACATTTCCTCCAGTTGAATGGTGCATTGATGAACAAAATGCCACTTAACTTTAGCAAGGCTATAGTTTTTTTTTTTTTTTTTAATCATTCTCTTTTGCAAACTCCAAGGCAGAATAAAGGGAAACACACACAAACACACACACACACACACACACACACACACACACACACACACACACACACACACACATACACACTCACACACACACACACACACACACACACACACACACACACACACACACACACACACACACACAGATCCTTTACATTAGAAGAATATAACCCTTTGACTTACATTGGACATGACATTTGACAATGGGAGATTAAAATTAACATGGGATGGAACAAATTACTGTAAAAAGGAAAAAGCATAATAATATGAGGATGGGTCATTGTACATGTTGGCTGTGGAATAGTAGGTTGATCCATTTCCATCCAACACCTTCAACCACTGGCCTGGATTATAATTGACAGAAATGGACTGCCAAAACAGACATCATTCGTTGACAGTTACATGACTGGTGTGTTTTACTGTCATTCAATTTTGGGATCACTTCACTTAAAAGGTTAATTTTGACAGGACTAATCAAATACCTTCTCTCAACTGAACATTAATTTTGTGATGAAAGAATAATCTATTGTAAATAAATAAGAGTCCTTTGAAGGTTGATTTTCCCCTGATCTTGTAAGCTAAATTTAGAGATATATTCATGAGATATCTTTATTCTTCTTTTTAGTCAACATTAGTGTGAGTTTTCTAAAAATCTTCTACATTTTTCTAAAACCTGCCTTAGAAACAGCTTGGTTTTCTAACAATTATGTCATTTCCAACAATGGGAGATGGGGCTTTGCTTTGGCCAGCTTGTGTGTGGAATTGTCATTCATGCTGAATATCAACAGGATTCATAGAACATTGTCAATGTTCCAGATGAGGGGCTGAAGAATGTTCTGGAATTCATGTCTGACAGCTAAGTGAAAATGAAGACTCCACATTTTTATCGTGATGAGAAGGGAACATTTACTGGCACTAGGCTTTACATCATGACTGCCGTGACTTTTGTACTATAGGCACGATCTTGACCTCAATTCCCCAGTCTCCTCATCTCCTGAGATCAGATTATGTCACCATGAAAGTTTCTGCCAACCAAAAAAACATATTAAAAATATGATAAAATGAACAATAAGGCATTGGAAATGAGCGATATTCTGTTCATCGAACGAAGTCGAGCCGAAATTTACCCTGCAGCAAATTATACCTGTGTTGCCCGCCTTGCTGCAGACAGTTCATTCATTTGCCGTCTATCGGATTTTGGCAGGGAATTTACGACAAATAATCTCCTAAATAAAATGTAGCACTTTTGTGATATTGTGTGGTTATTCTGACGTCCAAGGGTGTTTTCTGAGTTATCAGATGGACATGACAAAAAGTATGCACACAGATCACCGACCATGTGCTAGACACCTCCCTGCAATGGGTTTTGGCAGGTTGGGCTGTCAGGG
Source organism: Sardinella longiceps (assembly GCA_027497455.2). Taxonomy (NCBI): domain Eukaryota; kingdom Metazoa; phylum Chordata; class Actinopteri; order Clupeiformes; family Clupeidae; genus Sardinella; species Sardinella longiceps. The sequence goes on along the minus strand of JAODXP020007585.1, from coordinate 12,439 downwards.
GGTGGAGTCTGCTGTGAACCATGCTTCATACGCATCCATACCATAATATGTAACACACAGACCCACTAATTAGTGTTTTCTTCTTTTCTCAGAAAGAGTGTTGATAAAGTTGTAGTAGCCTACCGGTAAAGAATTGAAACACTTTCACCCCTGACTAGGACACAGACAGTCAGAGAAGCAACGATTTGAGATAAAAGTAATAATGCTCGGAAACCACGCAAGAACTATATTGCACCTTTAAGATAAATTTGCAAGACTCTCCCACGTTGAACAACTGGATTATGACCTGGAACAGTTCAGCACGGTTACTAAAGGTGAACAGTATAGGAGAGCTGTTGCTATGCCCTCCTCTGCCTTCTGCCGTGGTTAATGATTAAGGCTGTTGGTACATCTTTATCACTCTGACGGGCAATAAAGGCATACTGTAGACCCTCTTTGGCCTATATACTGTCAGAATTACGGGATTCAGCAGTGTCTTCTTCCGGGGTTAAAAGTTGTCCTTTAGGTACTTAATGGTGCAAGACTGTCACAGAGCATCAAACGTTGTGACTGTTGTGTCGGAAAAATGGGGATTTCTGTCTATGTCTGGATTGTGATCTTCTCGACTTGTTTGGGTACAGTCTTCAGCCACAGTCTCCCAGTTAGTAAGTATGCAGAGAACATGAACCAAACATATTCTCTTTTTTTCCATCTACTTTTAATTTCCCAGATATGTCATGGGCTACCCTCACATGGTTTTGCCTGTTTTCACATCCGGAAAAGGGAGTTTGTTTGTGCACTTGGGGCAAACTTTATTAGCAGACAGAGACTTTGAGGTCTGAACTTGGAATATACTTTAAAACATTTCACTGCCTACTGTAGGGGTGCCCCTGCCTGGGGGATGATGTTTGGGGCACTGACACTGACTGACCCTGGAGTGAATTTTGATATGTTTGGGGGGCCCAAAATGATTTCCTGTCATACAGCCTACAAATTCTCGCGGCACCCCTGACCTACCATGTGCTATGTGGTGGTGAGACATATGACTAATGTAACATGAGATAACAAAGTTGGGAGATGTGCTTGTTGTTGGACAACAAGACTGGATTTGAAATGCAAAAAACCTTCCTTAAAATTTCTGAATATGATGGAAAGGTTATTGAGATTGAAGTCTGACCGGTACCTTTTTAATTCACAGCTACAAGTATAGACTGTGGAACAAGTACTACTCTGCAACTGGGAGAAATAGATGAAGGATTCACAGGTAAGATCCAATCATGGCCCTTTCCATTGTCCATGACCAATTTGATTTATTGGTAGCACTTTACTTGACAGGTAACATAATCTAACATATTCACATTAACTGTCACAAATTGCAATAATCTTCTAAGATGTAAGACCAATTTCAGAGTTATTCTGTCATTAAAGTGTTTGAGATTAAATAATTTTGTTGAGTTGAGAGTTAGTTTGAATCACTGTTTTACAATCAGAATGTCTGAAGTCTGATTTGCTGAAGTACTGGTAGCTTTGTTGTTGTTACTGCTATCCTATTACAAGATTCACATTACCTCCTGGATATGATGGCCATGAGTTTGAAGGGATTTTCCAGGGGAAATCAACCTGTAACACTGTTGTTTTGAGTTGCAGAGAGCGTAATCATGCATACAGTATGAGAATGACAACATTTGCTACAACATAAGGCAACCCTAACTGGCAAAAAAGTTTTACTGTCTTTTCCCCCAGTTCACAAATTGATTCTAGATGTAACTAATGCTGTCCCTCTACCCAATGCCATCTTTGGTATGGAAGAGAGATATGACTTTTCTTGGGCCGAGTTTGAACTCAGTGATGTGGGGTAGGGCTTAGGGATTGAAATATAATTGTCATTATTTTCTCTGCAGGATTCATAGAACACATTGTCAGTGTTCCAGATGGTGGACTGAAGATGGAAGGTCCACATGTTCTAGAATTCATCTCTGACAGCTCAGCAAGGATGATCTCAGTGAAAACAAAGACTGCGCTGGATTCAGATTCTCTTAGAGCAGTAAGGCAATCCACTCTATAACATCCAGTTTCAATGTGTTTCTGAGAGGATGGAGAATGTATGAATGAACATGGATGCATGTCTCTCTGTATGTATGTATGCAGGGTTTAAAATTAGCACCCGCCACCGGCCAAATGCGGGTAAAAATTTGATTTGGCTAGTAGCAAAAACCAAGCTACCTGCCATTGGCAGACTATTGAAACATGACAGCTTCATATAGGCCTATGACTTTTGTCATTAATGTGAAATGAAATGAGCGGAGCCAGTAGATGTTGTAGTAGTTGAGTTTAGATAACCATCTGCTACAATATACATTTTGAACTTGTGTGTGTTTTGGCTTTTCTTACAGAGACACCTTAGAGAAAAGTAAAGTTCTAGCCTATTTTTTTTTCGGTGGCCGGTAGAAATATTTTTTGGCCGGTAAAAGATCAGGCCTTACCTGCCATTGGCAGATGGGTCAAAAAGTTAATTTTATACCCTGTATGTATGTATGTATGTATATGTAACAGATGCCAGCTAGCTCGGCAAACTTGGCAGCGGTATGTGTAAATCCTCACAACCCAATTCCTTGGGTATTTCTAACTGCTGAGTTAGAAGACTGGGCTTTCAGCTTAGTGGTTAGAGCGCCCAACTCCCACGCTGGGGGTTTATAGGTTGTGGGGTTGCGGGTTTGAGACCCGTGTGCAGTGCTACATATGTATGTATGTATGTATGTATGTATGTATGTATGTATGAATCCTTCTAGTATCTATCTCTGTCTATTTATTTATTTCCTTTTATTTCTTTCTCATGTAAGACAGATGGTGTTTTATCCTACTCCATAACCTGTGCACACAATGGGGTAAGCATTACAAAATGTACACACTTAAGGCATTAATTCTTTCACAGATCTGTTAAGCATGTTTTTACATGGCCTATTCTTTGTCTATTTGTTTATGTTTTTGAAGGTCACATATCGTCGAATGGTAGCAATCAGAGATCTAAAGGACAATGCCCAGGTCTTTGAAAAAGGCACAAATGCATTGGAGGTATAAGGCACAAATGACACAACAGATGTTTTGATGTTCTAATGTTTTGTTTGGTAAAGAAAAATTCCCAGAACTGAGGTAATATATGCATCAGCATCATGTCACTGCAGTAAGAAAGATCGATGTTACATGGCAGGGTCAAGTACTGTCTTAAAACAGACCTTGTAATACATTGTAGCAACATGTGAAAAACATAGAAAAAACAAAATGTTGGCCCCACCATTATATACTCCAGGCTTACAGCTGCTAGTAACTCTGTTTTTAACATGAGGTGTTCTCAACAGGATGCTGGCAGTTTGTCCAGTGAAACAAGAATGACACAGAGCCTTGTCAAGACACCACTTCAGTTTGAGTATGACCAATATAACGCCTCCATACCTGAAAACCAGGTGAGTTGAGATTGAATAGTTTCAAACTTCTGTTCACACCTCCAGCTTGCAATCGTTTGTCAATGGTGAAATGCCAGACCCTTGTACGAAGCTAAAGTGTAGACCAAGGAGATGGCCAAAGTCAGGCTAGGTCTATGCTGTTCCAAATCATTTTGTTCCACTCACCAGCTAACACTCCAGATTTGGAAAACAGTGTAACGGATGCCGGTAAATCCTCACAGCTCAATTCTTTGGGCGCCTCTAACTTCTGAGTTAGGATCCTGTGCTTTTAGCTCAGTGGTTAGAGCGTCCGACTCCCACGCCGGGGGTTTGTTGTAGCTGGCGGGGTGGCGGTTTCGAGACCTGTGTGCGGTGCGGCCACTGGCTTCAAATGGACCTGGGGAACAAAGACACGCTCCCCTTTGGTATGGTACATTTGATTCCACTGCTGATTCATTTGTTTCTGTTCCATTAGGTGGGACCTTTAGCTACTTACCCCGCTGCCATTAGAGCCAACACCACCCACAACAGCACAGTCATCTACAGACGATTTGAAGGTACAAAAATACTCTTCCAAAGTGGTCTTTTTTTGGTATTTTTTGCCCTCAGTGGTGCCTTTCAGGCAGTGCTGGCTCAAAGGCACTTCTCCCCTCAGTTTAGGGTTAGGATGAGGGCTGAGGGGGTTGGGAATAGAAAGTAGGTTGTGTCTGTTAGGCTGTGCTGCCTGGAAGGTGCCATTGGGGAAAAAAAAAAAAAAAAAAAAACATTGTTGTGTGCATAAGGCATACAATCTGAATTTTTTTTCCACACCATGCCTTTTAAGAGTATTTCCGACTCGTTCCACTTTACTAGTCGATTGGTATATGTTTCAACTCTGTCTAGCACCTCCATGCTGAAGTAATGAATAAGTTAATGCCCCTGGCCTAATATCCTGACCCTGTAGGCTGAGCTCTTACAGAGGAAAATGCAAGCTCTAACCTACTATTTTTTATTTGTAGTTGCAATGCAATGCAATTTACTGGCGCTATAACCAGCTAATGCTTTTGTTAAACAAACACCTACTGTACATAGGAGGCTATGTAAATGGGACGGCATTTATATAACGCTTTTCCACTCCCATGAGCACTCAAAGTGCTTTACAATGCGCCTCACATTCACCCATTCACACACCGGTGGCAGAGGCAAGCATACCGGGAGCAATTTTGGGGTTAGACATCTTGCTCATGGACACCTCGATGGGGTCAGGTTGAGCGGGGCTCAAACCTGCAACCCTCCAGTTGCCGAATGGCACCTCTAATAAAGGTAGCTTTGACATCAACATTCTCATTTAGGAATACTAAGCATGAAGTCACTGCACCGTAAACAGCTTAGTGATAACTTACGATGACTTATAAAGTCTTTCCACTCGTGTCAATAAATGTATCCGCAATACTTTTAATAAAAAGAGCAGTAAAAACAAACCTACCTTGAAGCTTTAAACATCAGGCAGGGACATTCCGATTGGGTAGAAATGGGCGGGTGCCGCGCAGTGGTTGGTAGGAAAAGGAAAATGGAAAAATGGAGAGAGGGCCTCCATTGGCCCGCCGAAAGCAAACGCCTGTGCATCAGGTAGCGCCACTACCGCCACCACCAAATATGTCAGCACAGACCTGGCGCAATGTGAGAAAAAGAAATGCCTGATTCTGCATCTGTTTAAAACAGTGGTTTGAAATACAATGTGCATGTTGTTTAACGTGTGTGTGTGTGTGTGTGTGTGTGTGTGTGTGTGTGTGTGTGTGTGTGTGTGTGTGTGTGTGTGTGTGTTCTTAAAGCTCTATTCAGTGACACTTTTAAAGTAAAATTTCATAGAATTGTTTCATTATTCTGGAAGTAGAACATGAAACAGGCTATTTAGGAAAAAACCCTGTAATTGTGCTTACAAAAATCCAATGCTCCCTGTAGCCTTCCACCAATCAGATTTGGAGGAAGGGATAGTTGCCTGTCGACCACAGCTGTGGGCAAGCTGCTGACAACGTACCACAGCAAGGGAGGGGTTTGGGAAACCATTGAGGAGCGTAGTAGAGACTGGGGGAGGGACCAGAGAGTTGTATGATTTTTTTTATTTTTTTGGCTAAGTCTCGAAATTTTGTAGACTTGCCGAGTACAGCTTAAACTGGTTCAATCAAGAATTGTGGCCGCAGATCATGTTATGCATGTTTATGTTGTTCTGTCATAGTATTTCCAAGATCGTTTACAAACTACTTCTATGTTGAGCGAACCACTGGAGTCATAAAAGTTCGCCGTCGTCTGGACTATGAGGAAACAGGAGAAAAAGTAACCATACTCTTATGGGTAGGTATAAAGAAAGTTTTTTTTATATATATACATCAATCTACTGTATATCTGTATCTATACTCCACTTTGTTTTTGACTTCTCTGTACTATCCTGCTTTGTCTTAATTCCTCACTGAAATGTTACATTTGTCCATCTTGCACATCGTTACAGGCTTCACTGGAATCTGACAGCAGCGTGACCACTAACACCACGGTAAAGGACTAATAATTTGAGTCTGTACAGATCAAGCACAAACAGTTACAAACAGAACATACAGTATATGTGAATGAGTAAAGAGTACATACAGTATTATGTACAAATGGTTATTGTTACTTAGGTCTACTGCTTTTATGCTTTTGCTTTGATGTTGAGGACCTTCAGAAAATATCCATTGGAAATGTAGGATTTTTCTAGCCTGGTGACCCAAAAGATATCGGTCTAGTACATAGTCTGGCCCAACCCACCTTGTTCGGTACGCCAATCAGCAAACAGTTTACAGCAGTGTCTCAGAACTTGCCTGCCGAGCTGTTTGTAGTTCAGCAATTTGTAGTTCAACAGTATATAATAGAAACATGTTCATTATTCTCCCCCCTACTTTCGAGTTACCTTTACAAAAATCGGCATGTCATTTATATTCATGATCTTGAGGAGTCTTTGCCGTTATAATGTCAAAATCTATAGAAACTAGCCAACAATCTGTTACTACTGAATGCGGAAACATGAGAGCCAGGTGAGAGCAGAGCACAGAATACGTCATTTCCAAACGGAAACATATTCCTATTGTATTGTTCCAGACTGTACGATGGAGTCAACAGTCGGCTTAAAGGCCAGGCTAGGATTTTTCAACCCTAGAAATTTAGACATACACTAGCAGTCTTCACATCGTTTTGTTCAGCTATTACATCTAGCAATGGGCCATTGAGGAAATAGGGAACTTATCACAACTCAACTGTTCTGATGCAACTTCTGTTTGTATAGGTGACTGTTCAGGTTACAGATGTGAATGAATCCCCAATACTCCCTAGCTGGTATGAAGCCGTAGTCAACAGTGATGATCGAATTGGCTTTGTGGTGACAAGACTAAAGGTAATGCTATATTGTGATTATTTCTTTCTTCTTATTATTTTTATGGTGGTATTGTACAGCATGGTGTATATGTTTATGTAATGGATGCCAACTAGGCTGAGCTAGCTGGCGGCAGTATGCTTAAATCCTCACAACCCTATCCTTCAAGCCTCTAACTTCTAAGTTGGAAACCTGGTGGTTTATTTATCAACTTAGTTAGTGGTACTTAAGTGCAGATCTGTATGTTAAGGGGTGCATAGGATTATTACTGCGCAAAGTGTGGGATTTATGAACTTGTCCTTGATCTTAGAAATGTTCTTAAATGTACACACATCTCTGACCACAAATAAGCACAAAACTCAGTGGTAAAATTGCGAACTGCAAGTAAAAATGTCCGCAAATCTCACAGCCGACAGTATATTAAACAAATGTTTTATCGTGTTTCAGTTTATTGACAATTGCCAAGCATACGAATCCATATAATTTGCATGGATTACTCTGGACAAACATTTTGTTGACACTCATAGGAAAGTCATTTGAAAATGTATAACTCATTGTGAAGATTTAGAACGCACTGTATGTAAGAGAGAGCGTGATATCAGTGAGCATTATGATTGTGTCCACCTATTTGAAATGCACCCGTGTCAAAGAGGTTATTCATGCCAAATACAGTTAATTTGGAGTGTTTCGGCATGTAAATTAACCTGAGCGTGCAGGCAAAGTGATTTAGAAGGTGTGGGATTTATCATTGCTGGTGGGCATATGTTGCACTTACGCACATCCTAAATTTCACTTGTACGATAAAATTTAGAATGTTTTATACACACTGTTGATAAATGAGGCCCGCTAAGTGGTTAGAACATTCAGCTCCTATGCTTCGGGTTTATTGTTTTTGATGTAGTGGCAGGTTCAAGATCTGAGTGCAGTGAGAACAAACTGTACAATACATGCTGCAAATGCACTAACTACTGTTAAAATGGACCTTTAATTAAGGCATAAAACGCATTGTGCATTGTGCCCCTAACAACTCTCCTAGTCATGGTAAAAGCAACATAACAGATTTCACAACATGACAAGTTGATTGGAGTTTTGGTTGGTTTTGATTATTTGTTTCTGATTATTTTGGTTTGTGCGTTTCCCCAACTTGAAAAGGTTAAGACCACTGGAATTAAAGGGCACTGGATTCCACTCAAATGGCAGAGACTTGACAAGACAACTTGGCTTCAGTTTCCCATTTTCCTCTTTTTTTTTTTCTGTTTTATTTTTCTTCAGAGGCACAGATGTCCAGAGTCACACTATGGGTAGCATGCATGGGTTTGCATTAGCAATTGGTAGTCCTTGCCATTAGCAGATATTAGCCAGTTAGCCATTCAGCCGTTAGAATCAGGTGAAAAACCTTTAAGTAAAAATGAAACAAAGGAAACAAAACAGCAATTATTAACTGGTATAAAAAGTCATACAAAATACAGTAAATTGTGCAAACATGCTGTAAATGTACAAATATGCCTAATGTGCAAACTATGCTTAATGTACAAAATATGCAGATGCTATGTGCAAACTATGCAATACATTTCAAATTCACAGATTAATAAATACAGATTTAAATGCACAACCACAAATATGTTTAAATACAGATCAGCTTAAATATGATACTTAGAAAGTTACATCTAGCATATAACACTGACATTCCAAGTCATGCAATAATTCAATAAATAGTTAAGACGGGCAATAAACAGGAAGCTATTTGCAACTCAAGCAATCTGTGCTCAGGCTTCTTATACTCATGTTCAAAACCTTGTGGGATCACAATGATTAGCCTACAAACAAACTTGCCGCTAAGCGCAGCAGCTAAAAATAGCCCCAAACACCGGCCCATAGCCCCGTGGCAAAGCTAGACAGCAGACGCTAACAAACAAACACAAACATCGTACAGCATATACATCCCCGAATAGCACATAGTTAAGCAACTTTCAAATGCTCACCGGCTGCCTTTCCAGTTCTTTGGATGTCTGTTTGCACGATATTCCAAATAGTCCGTTGTGGCACAGCTCTTTACAATGTCTTTGCTTCTCAGCGTCTCACTGATTAGCTTATTTAAAACACCTGCAATCATTTGGGTTGTCGCGGGTAACGACGTCACACGCTGCTAGCGAGTGCTTGACTGTGATCTGTGATCAGCTGACTTGATGAGGTCATCCTTAAACACCCACACCATTTTTTTCTTCTTTTTCTTCCCCGTGCTTTCTCCCACAGTGAACTTGAGGCAAATTTGACTTTACACCTCCCACTCGACCTTTACAGTAGACATCACTGTGAAGGTCGCTGCTTCAAAGTCAAAACCCATGCAATCTTCAGTGGCCCTCTTTTCCATCCACAGGATGTCCAGCCACTGATGAACACCTCTGGGTTCTTGGATTGGTCGCCGCGCACCGGCTTTGGCGCCATCTTGCGACAAAGACGATGCCACTCGCAAGGACCGCCTCCCACTTGAGTGAGTTGGGGGGTTAGGTTTGGTCCACGAAAGCATCTTGTTGACCTCCAGAACCAGGCAGTGGTCTCCACCAGCCTGGACAGGTCACTGAATTGGTGGGCACAATGACAAAGGACTACAGACCATGTCCGAGTCTGACTTTGGCCTTGAGAGGGTGCTTGCCCCCTATTTCCAGCTCTTTTGAATGCAGACCTCCTTGCAGACTTACTTGGCCTCTCACGGCGTCCATGAAGGATCAAGGACTCAGGACCGTTCTGTGATCCAGGAACCCACCCCCAGTTCCGGCCTTGTGAGTTACCTTTGCCTTCTCTGATGCAACCATCTTTGATGGAGAAACTTTTGTGCTTGGCTTTCTTGCCTGTCCTGCGTACCAGGGTGGCTCCTTTCTGCTTTGCAGCAATGGCCAGGCCGCCAGGATCATGCACAGCAACCACTAGATTAAGCAGCTCCTTTTCCATCTTGGGATTTGGAGTCTGAGGCCTTGTTCTGCATTGAAAGAAATTCTGACCAAGCCGTATCCTTTTCTTCCTTCTTGAGAAGCGGCTTGTCTTTTGCATATGAAGTTTGCCTCCTTTAGCAATGCTGCCTGGGTCAAGTGCTTTGATGCCGGCGTCACCCGTCTCCTTTGAAGGGGCAACGCTGTCAGCTTTGGCTCTTGCTTGGACTTCCAGCTCCTTTTGAGAGTCTTGCCTCCCACTTTGCGCCAACACCACCCATGGCTTGAGTGGAGGTTCTCTTGCTTTAGGGTTGTCCATGTTGGCGGCGGCAACAGCGGCCTCCAGATGGGTGAGGTCATTCTCCTCTAGTGCCTTTTGCTCATCATGCAGGTTTGTAAGTGGAAGGAAGTTGGAGCCTGGGTTTGGGCTGGCTGGTGGTTGTGGCTCAATTGTGAGTTCGCACCCAGTGGCAGCTGCCCCCATTGAAGCTGGCTCCTCCTCTAATGAAGGCTCTTCATCTTGCTCCTGTTTAGGGGATGTCACGATGACCTCTTCAGCTCCAGTCTCGTCCTTGAGTTCAAGGCCCTCATCATCGTCATCTGACGGGTTGAGGTTTTCGGAACCCTCAGCTTCATGGTCTTCATTACCATGTTCTTCATCTGACTCCTCACTGATGAGGTCTGTTTCTCGGGACATGAGCATTGGGACCTTCAGGCTTAGCTTTCTCAACCGGTCCTGGACGTCTTGCCTCTGTTCAGGAGGGGCCCATCTCTCCCACTGCTCAAAGGACATTTGTGCCGCTTTCGTGAGGTCTTGGAGGTGACCGAGCAGAAAATCATAGGCCTCCCGTCTACCGCTGGGATCCACTGCAGCTGTGCGGCAATACTGCTCTTCAGCCACTTGTAGCGCAGTGAGCACTTCGTATTCCCCATCGCTGAACCACAGCACATTTTGTAGGACACTCCAGACTTCACTTATGGTTTTGTCGCACTCACCAGCAGTCTTTTCCAGGTCAGCTCTTTGATGATCGGATAACTCCACCCCCTTTTCAGCATCAAGTTCATTTTTCTTGTTTGCTAGGAGTTCCGCCTCCAGATCACGGTTGGCTTCTCTTACTTTCTCTGCCGCTGTTGTGAGGGTGACGAATCCATCCTCCAGTTCGGATGGAGACTTGTCTTCATGGTTCCTTAGAAATGAGTTGGCTAGACGGGAAAGGGCTCTTTTTGCCACGGTCCTGTCCTTCCTCAGTTGGTCTGCGGTCTTTGACATTTCTCCCTCTGCAGGATATTCGTGGGTTATAAGGTAAGTATACTTTCTTTCTGCCAATTGCTTTGTGTTTACCTTGTTTTTCCTTTTCCAGGTGCCAGCAATTTGGACCCCCGACTCCTCAAGCTCCTGGACTGTGGGTTTCCCACATCTCTTTGGTGGCCTGGTCTTCGGTCGTTGGGGCTATGATCTGGGCTCCCTGGTCTCCGGTTCCAGTTCCTGGACTCCCGGTTTTTCACTGTCAAGTTGTTATGGGTTTTGGTTGCTTTGGCTATTTTGTTTTGTTTCTGATTATTTTGGTTTGTGCATTTTCCCCAACTTGAAAAGGGTTAAGACTCCACTGGAAATTAAAGGATCACTGGATTCCACTCATATGGCAATGACTTGACAGACAACTTTAGCTTCAGTTTCCCATTTTCCTCTTTTTTTTTTCTGTTTTATTTTTCTTCAGAGCACAGATTCCAGAGTTACACTATGAGTAGCATATATGAGCTTAGTCCTTATTGCATTTGGTAGTCCTTGCATTAGTAGATATTAGCCATTAGCCATTAGCCGTTAGAATCAGGTGAAAAACCTTTAAGTAAAAATGAAACAAAGGAAACAAAACAGCAATTATTAACTGGTATAAAAAGTCATACAAAATACAGTAAATTGTGCAAACATGCTGTAAATGTACAAATATGCCTAATGTGCAAACTATGCTTAATGTACAAAATATGCAGATGCTATGTGCAAACTATGCAATACATTTCAAATTCACAGATTAATAAATACAGATTTAAATGCACAACCACAAATATGTTTAAATACAGATCAGCTTAAATATGATACTTAGAAAGTTACATCTAGCATATAACACTGACATTCAAGTTATGCAATAATTCAATAAATAGTTAAGACGGGCAATAAACAGGAAGCTATTTGCAACTCAAGCAATCTGTGCTCAGGCTTCTTATACTCATGTTCAAAACCTTGTGGGATCACAATGATTAGCCTACAAACAAACTTGCCGCTAAGCGCAGCAGCTAAAAATAGCCCCAAACACCGGCCCATAGCCCCGTGGTAAAGCTAGACAGCAGATGCTAACAAACAAACACAAACATCGTACAGCATATACATCCCCGAATAGCACATAGTTAAGCAACTTTCAAATGCTCACCGGCTGCCTTTCCAGTTCTTTGGATGTCTGTTTGCACGATATTCCAAATAGTCCGTTGTGGCACAGCTCTTTACAATGTCTTTGCTTCTCAGCGTCTCACTGATTAGCTTATTTAAAACACCTGCAATCATTTGGGTGGCCGCGGGCAGCGACGTCACACGCTGCTAGCGCGCCCTTGGCCGTGATCCGTGATCAGCTGACTTGGTGTCGTCATCCTTAAACACCCACACCTTTTTTCCCTTTTTCTTCCAGTGTTTTCTCCCATAGTGAACTTGAGGCAAATTTGAC
>JAODXP020007578.1:67500-75820 GCA_027497455.2 Sardinella longiceps | reverse complement strand
AGCATTGAAGATAGACTGCACAACGCCTGCCATGGTGTGCGTCTCTATATATATATATATATATATATATATATATATATATATATATAAATAGAATATAAGACAAAATGTTACTACGTTATAGTAAGGCAATATACATAGTTGTTTAATCAAGAGAAAGGTCGAAAGTATGTTTGATCAACCTGATTTTATTTATTACAACACCAAGGGTGCAAGTCCAAGATAGAACCAACGTTAGCCACCATGCTACAGCAACTCACCAAAACATTAGCCCAATTCTCCACTAATTCTCCTGGACGCACAACTCTACCTCTATTCTCTGCCCATCGTTCCGCCCCGTTTTGTCGCCCTATCCTCTTTCGCGCCTGAAGGCTCGTTATTATATGGCTGTGGGCCATCGTAGACGTGGCCACCAGGGAATTCCTCCTCGACTTCCATTGACATCGTGAACCTAGATTTGAGCTGTGTTCCTTGGCATTCGTCACGTCCGGTCGGTGATTTAGACAGACGGAAGTTATTTTTTAACACAATTTTATCTAATAATTCCATTTATGGTATAGTTAGATTTCTATGAGACTGAAAATCGAATTGTTTTCTCATCAATGTACACAATGCTGCATAGTGATGTTCAACCTGCACCATGGGCTTTAAAGGAAAGGGAAGAGAGAGAGGGGCACGTTTACAGGGAACAGAAGTGGGTTTCTATGTGGGAATTCAAGAGAGAGAGAGAGAGAGAGAGAGAGAGAGAGAGAGATAGGGGCATGTTTACAGGGAACAGAAGTGGGTTTCTATGTGGGAATTCAAGAGAGAGAGAGAGAGAGAGAGAGATAGGGGCATGTTTACAGGGAACAGAAGTGGGTTTCTATGTGGGAATTCAAGAGAGAGAGAGAGAGAGAGAGAGAGAGAGAGAGATAGGGGCATGTTTACAGGGAACAGAAGTGGGTTTCTATGTGGGAATTCAAGAGAGAGAGAGAGAGAGAGAGAGAGAGATAGGGGCATGTTTACAGGGAACAGAAGTGGGTTTCTATGTGGGAATTCAAGAGAGAGAGAGAGAGAGAGAGAGAGAGAGATAGGGGCATGTTTACAGGGAACAGAAGTGGGTTTTCTGTGGGAATTCAAGAGAGAGAGAGAGAGAGAGAGAGAGAGAGAGAGAGATAGGGGCATGTTTACAGGGAACAGAAGTGATTTTCTATGTGAGAATTCAAGAGAGAGAGATAGGGGAACGTTTACAGGGAACAGAAGTGGGTTTTCTGTGGGAATTCAAGAGAGAGAGAGAGAGAGATAGGGGCATGTTTACATGGAACAGAAGTGGGTTTCTCTGTGGGAATTTAAGAGAGAGAGAGAGAGAAATAGGGGCACGTTTACAGGGAACAGAAGTGGGTTTTCTGTGGGAATTTACCAGAGAGGACAGCATTTTTGTACGTACTGTATAGTTCCAGGACATATCGCCTTAGAAAATGAATACACCTCATTTTCCATTGGTCAAAGTATGCCACTGGAAGGTTTTTTTTTTTTTTTTTTTTAATTTGAGTGTGAGATAGGTGAGGGATATATCTTTGGTGTTATTAATCTGGCTTAGTTGGCTTGCCATTTAATAACCAAGAGCTTGCGAAATAAAACAAATTGGATTATTATGTAGTATGTAAGCGTTCTGACCATTCTGAGCTATTGCAACTGTGTGTGTGTGTGTGTGTGTATGTGTGAGAGAGAGAGAGAGAGAGAGAGAGAGAGAGAGAGAGAAAGAGAGATTGAGTCAATGTGTGTGTTTATGTGGGTGTGTGTACGCACACACAAACATCTTACTTCCACAATTCATTACGGAGTGTGTGTGTGTGTGTCCATAGAGTGTGGATGGAAGGGGTGTGTGTGTGTGTGTGTGTGTGTGTGTCCTGAGGGCAATGTGTGGAGACAAACAGGAGGTGCAATAAGAAATGCATGCAAAGTAAAACCAAAACCTGAATTAAAATCTTCCAGAGGGACTTTAGAATGCCCTAACAGGAACAGGAACTCATGCAGAGTTCCGCAGTGAAAAGTTGGATATCTGGGTGCACTGGCAGACCACATCAGACACAGTGGCAGCTAAGTTACACGTGAGCCAGCTTATGGGCGGTGTTTATTAGAAAAGAATAGAATGGTGGTGTTAATCATCCTTGTTTGTTCAATAAATGTCAGGCTATAACCTGCTGTCTTGGATCAAGAAGCTTGTATTCTCTACAGTTACATGCTAGCTTATGGGAACCATTGATTATATCGCTGTTTGTTGGCATACATACGTAAACACCAGACTATTACCTGCTGTTTTTCATTAGGACGTTTGGGAAGATGCTTTTGGAAAGTGCAGTCTGGACAAGAGGTGACGAAAAAGAAGATAAAGAAGATGATGTGTGACGACCAAAGCTGTGCTGCCTGCTAGCATAAAGAAGGTAAAAAAAAGCTCTCAGAGGGTTATACTTAAGATGATAAATGGTCAGCACCTACTCTTAATGTTTAGTAGCTGGCTTTGCCTTCCTACGTAGCTCTGCTTAATAATCATCTCCCTCCATGACTCCGTCTGGCATTCCGGCCATTGGCATCGTTTGCAGAGATCAATTCCATACCACGCTAAAAAGCAAGCAGGATCGAGAGTTATGAGAGATAACGTCGGATTTCTGTTGTTGTAGCATAGCTTACTTCACAACCAAGCTGCTGCATAACGTTAGCGATTGGGTGAAATCAGGAAAATGGCACTGAACCAAGCTTCTAAATGTAATAGAGAAAAACACTTTTTTAATTCAGTCATTTTTTTCCTTTTTAAATGCCTTAGTTTAAACAACTGTTGTTTGAAACTTAGTCTTGCTTGCAGGAAAATGGCACTGAACCATGTACACTGGAAAGGAAAAGTCCCAAGGAGGAAGGAGCCTAGACCAGTGGTTGTCAAACTAGAATGCGAGTACCCCTGGGGGTACTTGGATGGGTTCTAGGGGGTACTCAAAATGAATCTGTGAATGGGTTCCCAGTTTTTCCCCAGCATAAAAATAATATAGAGAAAGATCTATAAACTGTCCCCAATTCACATTTCACAATTCAATGTTCACATTTTGTTAATGCAGCAATAATAAAACAAGTCACACTTGCTATATGAAGATGTTTGTGGTGCAGGGGGTACTCGGTAGGAAGGGAGTGTCTCTCAGGGTGTACACAACAGGTAAATGTTTGAGAGTCTATGGCATAGAGCTAAATGTTACAGTGAAATCTTCTCGAGGGAATTTAGAGCGTTTTCAAAACAACAAAACTTTAATTGCTCTAACCCCGAGGCATCTGAATAAGCAAACCCCACATTACTCTCATTACCCGCCGTCACTACCGCCCCATCTAGAGAGGTCTAATAAGTTCATCCAGGAATAATAACAAAAACAATAGACCAGCCCATGAATGTACAGATAATAGAGAGAAACAGACTTTTCATTTCTTGCTTTAGTCCCTTTTTCCCTTTTAAATGCTTCAGTTTAAACAACTGTTGTTTGAAACCTTGTCTTGCTTGCAGGAAAATGGCACTGAGCCTAGAACACTGGAAAGGAAAAAAGACAAAACCATCCCAGGAAGGAGCCTCGGCTAAGTGAAATCTCCTCGAGGCAGTTTAGAGCATTTTCAAAACAATGAAACTTTAATTGCTCTAACCTCAAGGCATCTGAATAATTAAACTCTACATTACTTGCATTACCCGCTGTCACTTGTCGAGGAGCATCAAAATACATGTGTTGTAACTTGCATTTTTCAAATTACTCTGCGTCTTTGACTAGGCGGAAATGTGACTTGTTGGAGGTTATAGCATGTGAGCGTGAGCACAGTCAGTCATTCGTGTGAAGATAAACTCCAGGATGTTTAGATGAAAGAAAATCTACCTGCCGTCTTTGACAAGAGAGCGTTTTAATTCTGTAATCTACCTGCCGTCTTTGACAAAACAAGCGTTTTAATCCTGTAATCTACCTTCCGTCTTTGACAAAACAAGCGTTTTAATCCTGTAATCTACCTGCCGGCTTTGACGAGAGAGCGTTTTAGTCCTGTAGTCTACCTGCCGGCTTTGACGAGAGAACGTTTTAGTCCTGTAGTCTACCTGCCGGCTTTGACGAGAGAGCGTTTTAATCCTGTAGTCTACCTGCCGTCTTTGACGAGAGAGCGTTTTAATCCTGTAATCTACCTGCCGGCTTTGACGAGAGAGCGTTTTAATCCTGTAATCTACCTGCCGGCTTTGACGAGAGAGCGTTTTAATCCTGTAATCTACCTGCCGTCTTTGACGAGAGAGCGTTTTAATCCTGTAGTCTACCTGCCGTCTTTGACGAGAGAGCGTTTTAATCCTGTAGTCTACCTGCCGTCTTTGACGAGAGAGCGTTTTAATCCTGTAGTCTACCTGCCGTCTTTGACGAGAGAGCGTTTTAATCCTGTAGTCTACCTGCCGGCTTTGACGAGAGAGCGTTTTAGTCCTGTAGTCTACCTGCCGTCTTTGAGAAGAGAGCGTTTTAATCCTGTAATCTACCTGCCGTCTTTGAGAAGAGAGCGTTTTAATCCTGTAATCTACCTGCCGGCTTTGACGAGAGAGCGTTTTAGTCCTGTAATCTACCTGCCGTCTGGACTCAGTGGAGACGGCCAGCTGCTCACTATGGATGGCTGGTGATGAGGACTGTTCAGCTGCTCACTATGGATGGCTGGTGATGAGGACTGTTCAGCCGCTCACTATGGATGGCTGGTGATGAGGACTGTTCAGCTGCTCACTATGGATGGCTGGTGATGAGGACTGTTCAGCTGCTCACTATGGATGGCTGCACATAACCAAAGATGAAGAAGTGCAGACACACACACACACACAGACACAGGTAGGTTTGGACAGTGGAGTGATATGGAGCACCACATTGGACTACCAGTTAAGACCTAAGGCTTGTGACTGAAGGGTGTTGTGCTGTTCCAGTCTCGAACAGGAGGTGGCCCAGGAGAAGTGGTTGAAGATCCCTGTCCCATCCACATCCACATTCGCGGTGATTGAGGTCCCCTCACTGCTCCCACTGAGCATGGCATCCAAACCCTCCATGCTCCCTGTGCAACACAGCAGCTGGCTACCCATTGCTCAAGGTTAGTGCATTTCTCTGCTCACTGTTGCTGTTTTCAGACCGGCAAGCCTGGTGCTGGAGCCTCTACCCACACTAGTTACAGCGGGAACCAAAGTGCTGGCCCGAGAACCGCCCGTGTCCATACCAATTTATGCGAGCCCATGACGCATTATCCACAAAGGGCGCCCTTTTGCCACAAATGCAAACATTTTAGCATATTACTTTTCCTAATGCTGCCATCTAACATCTGATGGACCTCCAAATATTAAGCAAATACTTCTCTCGTTTGCCAATCACAGCACAAACTTATTTTCACTTGATTTCCCTCATTATCCTCGGCTCACGTTACCGATTTGTTTATTTTCCGCTTCTGACCCCAACTTAACCCGGTAACGTTGACTCATGTCATCATGGTTCGCTTTGGAAAACCAAGTTTTACTTGGTGCCTGATGGGAACCAAGTTTGCGGAACACGACGGCCGGTTCAAGATGAGGTGCGGGAACCAGCACCAGCACGGTTCTCTGTTGGTGTGAAAGCGCTATGTGTGTCAAGTATGTGTGTCATTAAAGGCACAGTCTGTGATTCTAACTCTTATTGTTTTGGGCCAGGCTTCTTTCTTATTGTTTGTGGCAAAGATTCTAGAGCAAAGCACTCAAGAATCTTTGGATCTGCAGCTGCAACCAGTATGTGTAATGAGTATGTGTCAATGTGTTGTTTATTTTCATCAGAGACAGTTCTATAGTAATATTGTTTCGAGCCTGTGTATGATAGTACCTTAGATAGTAGAGAGAATTAGATGGGTGGTGTAAGGATATCCTGTGAGACACTATTATGGTCCTAAGAGGCCACCGTAGCTGGGGACTGTAACGTCATGAAATGTTCAATAAAGTCAGATGAATAATTTCCAGCTAATGTGTCAGTCGCATATCATTACAGGTGGGAGAGAGAGATAGGTGAGGATCTGGAAATTACCTTGGGTTGGAAATGAAACACAAATGAAATATTTTTACTGGGGTTGTATGGAGATGAACTATTCGCCAAAATCATACTGGTATCATGTTTTAAGACAAAATCACACTAGATTTCTCCTTTAAAGTGTATGTTTTTTTTTTTCAAGCTAACTTTTTTAGCTGTAATGTTCACAACAGGCTGTTTCTTATGGGGGCGTGCACCAGGTAACTAGACACTTTTTTATCTATTTTTTTTATCCACCTTTGTTGGACAGGACAGTGTAGAGAGAGACAGGAAATAAGTGGGAGAGGGAGGGAGGGATTGGGAAATGGCCTCGGGTCAGAATCGAACCCGGGTCCCCAGATTTATAGTATGGCACCTTAGCCAATTGAGCCGTGACGCTCCCAGAAAAAGTTATTTTTTTTCATAATATGACCCCTTTTAAGGAAAGCACCGGAGTGAATTCAAGCATAGCCCTGTTGAAAGAGCTTGCTAAATGCGCTAGTTAGCGAGTGGAACAAAATAATTTGGTACAGCACAGACCGAACGCGAACGCAGAAGCGAACAGGCACTTTACACTGAATCAATGGGACCTGAGTATTCGAAACCGAAAGTAAGATCTGAGGTTACATTGATTCAATGTAAAGTGTTTCGTGTTTGCGTTAGGTCTATGCTGTTCTAAATTCTTTCATTTCATGCTAACTATATTGCTGTTAGAAGGCTTGTGCAGCAGGGCTATGCTTAAACTTACTCTGGACTTATACTTTAAATAGATCATTAATGGCTAATGCAGACCTCCCTAACACTACTGTCTCTCTTTCCAGACAAGGGGACACCCACATCATGTGACTCTTATTACAGGTCATGTGACTCTCACTGCAGGTCATGTGACTCTCACTGCACGTCTTGTGACTCTCTCCGTAGGACGTCATGGAGACTGCGCTGCAGCAAGCGTCTCAACACCCGGACTGTGCAAAAGAATGGGATTTTTTCTTGTCTTATGGTGTTAGCTATTTGGCTCTGTAGTTTTAACCTGATGATCTTTATCCTGTGGTTTCATGGCTTTAATGTAGTACGAGTTTTATGTTCATAATCATGTGATTTTGCCAATAATGTAATCTGTAATAGCACTAATCACTTGCACACACTGTTGTTGCAACAACATTCTGAAATGTTGAATCATGATGTCTTTGATTACCCGTGAACACACACACACACACACACACACACACACACACACATCATTTTTGATGCATGTAAATAAGGCTGCCTCTCTGAGTGAATATATGGACATATCTTGTCTATCTTTGCACAAAGTCTTGAATATTCTTAAGATTAACACAGTTAAATAAATACTCAAGTCATATCACTTTTATTTGTGGAAAAGATTTTATATCATGCAGGCTATACAAAAATAACATTAAAATGGGTTTTGCTTCCACATTTTCATGTGTGTGTGTGTGTGTGTGTCTTTTACACCCTCTTGAGGACGTGAAGTAGTGTCGCACTACAGAAGAGTGTGTATGTGTGTGTTACATTCTTTTATGGGGCAGTAGTGATAGGCATCCTTCAAGCTGTTGAGAGAGAGAGAGATGAAGAGTGTGTGTGTGTGTTACATTCTTTTATGGACATGTAAAGTATTGCCACAGTCGGGGCAGTAGAGATAGGCGTCCTTAAAGTTGTCTATGTGTGTGTGTGTGTGTGTGTGTGTGTGTGTGTTACATTCTTTTATGGACATGTAAGGTGTTGCCACAGTCGGGGCAGTAGTGATAGGCATCCTTAAAGTTGTGTGTGTGTGTGTGTGTTACATTCTTTTATGGACGTGTAAAGTATTGCCACAGTCGGGGCAGTAGAGATAGGCGTCCTTAAAGTTGTCTATAGTGTGTGTGTGTGTGTGTGTGTGTGTTACATTCTTTTATGGACATGTAAAGTATTGTCAGTCGGGGCAGTAGAGATAGGCATCCTTAAAGTTGTCTGTGTGTGTGTGTGTGTGTGTGTGTGTGTTACATTCTTTTATGGACATGTAAAGTGTTGCCACAGTCGGGGCAGTAGTGATAGGCATCCTTGAAGCTGTCTATGTGTGTGTGTGTGTGTGTGTGTGTGTTACATTCTTTTATGGACATGTAAAGTGTTGCCACAGTCGGGGCAGTAGTGATAGGCATCCTTGAAGCTGTCTATGTGTGTGTGTGTGTGTGTGTGTGTGTGTTACATTCTTTTATGGACATGTAAAGTGTTGCCACAGTCGGGGGAGTAGTGATAGGCATCCTTAAAGTTGTCTATGTGTGTGT
>JAODXP020007578.1:52500-57500 GCA_027497455.2 Sardinella longiceps | reverse complement strand
CCTGACACCAGGTCAGTCAGCCTGAAGCAGCCAGATTTCAGTCGAGGCCCCAGCCATGCTCTGCCTGCAAACCAGTCTCAGAGAATCTTAAATCCAAGTTACTTTGGTGCCAGTCCAAAGTCCATGGTCAGTGCTGACAAGGCTGTTGACAATTTCATTGGTATAGCAAAGTATGTTACATGAGTTAAGTCCTAGTCTATATTTAGGATCAGCTACATTTCATAATAATACATTTCATATGACAAACTATAAAAATAAAAACAAAACATTAAAATTGAAAGATATTCAGGTAAGGTATAAGAAGGTCATGGGCAAGACAGGCTTAAGTGCACCTCCCATCAAGCCATTAAAAAAATGGTCTGATCAGGTTGGATATAGACTTAAATATTTCTTACCCTTTCTTCAGACATCCCCTAAAGCCCCCCTCTCAGAGTACAGGAATGAGAGAAGAGGGGGAGGGACAAACGTCTATTGGGTTTGATAGACAAATCATATGCTTATGATTTTTTTATATATTGTTTTTCTGGCCTCTTCGTTCCACAGGTGATTTAACAAATTTTAGTGTAGTGTATGTCGACAATAGCCATGTTGTGTATGGTGTAAATTGAGGTAATTTTAAGCAATATAAAAAGTATTCCAGGAAGGCATCACATAACCCACCTTTAGCATAGGCGGGAACTCGAGACATACAGTACCCTAGTGATCCTCAGTAGATACGTCTAGCTATCAGCCATAGGGGACCATTGTATTCAGACATTGCCTGTGTCTATCCAATTATGTGGACAGGGAGTTGGGCTTATCGTTGTTTGAATCGGCTTGATCGTTGCTTGGATTGGTCGTATTTATAGCCATACAAAATGCCTCCTATGGCTCTTGAAAGCTCATGGCCAGACAATACATTTTATGAATAGTCAGGCTTGTCAGGCTACAAGAGGTATTTTGATCTGTCTGTTAATCCTGCCTTATGTTAATTGGAATGATATGAAATTGACCACGCTGAGATGCATAACATAAGACCTCATAGCTCACTGGTAGATCCTGACACCAGGTCAGTCAGCCTGAAGCAGCCAGATTTCAGTCGAGGCCCCAGCCATGCTCTGCCTGCAAACCAGTCTCAGAGAATCTTAAATCCAAGTTACTTTGGTGCCAGTCAGCGACTCAAATTGTCAATGGAAAGCCAGACCAGACCAGACCAGCTTTGGAGCTAGACTGTATACTGCAATATTCAGTCCTTCTGTCTCACCAGGGGTAACCAATTTTGAGCTATGCAGTTGGCAATCAAACCATTCTCCTGGCAGGGATATGACTCCTGTCACATTCCCTAGTAGCCCTGCTTTACTGTTAAGCGACCTTGAGCATCATGAAAGGCACTATATAAAACAAAGTTATTATTAATTATTATTATTATTATTATCATCATCATCATACAGCACTAGGTTGTCCACAGCCCAAAGCCCAAGCCTATCAGATATTCAGCACTAGGGTTTCTACTGCCCAAAGCCCCGCCTATCAGTTATTCAGCACTAGGGTATCCACTACCCAAATCCCAGCCTATCAGCTGTCCATCACTAGTGTGTCCAAAACCCAAGCCAATGAGCTATGTAGCACTAGAGTGTTCACTGCCCAGAGCCTAAGTCCATAAGCTATCCAGCACTAGGGTGTCCACAGCCCAAAGCTCAAGCCTATCAGTTATCCAACACTAGGGTTTCCACTGCCCAAAGCCAAGGCTATCAGCTATTCAGGACTAGGGTGTCGACTACCCAAAGCCAAGCCTGTCACCTATCCAGCAATAGAGTGTCCGCTGCCCAGAGCACAAGTTAATAAGCTATCCAGCGCTAGGGTGTCCACTGTCCAAAGCCCAAGCCTATCAGCAAGAAAGCACTAGGGTTTCTAATGCCCAAAACCCAAGCCTATCAGCTATCCCCGGCACTAGGGTTTCCATTACCCAAAGGCCAAGCAGCTATCCAGCACACTGCCCAAAACCCAAGCCTATCAGATGGCAGGGACTAGGGTTCCCACTGCCCAAAGGCCAATCAGCTAGCCAGCAGTAGGGTGTCCACTATTCAAAGCCCAGGCCTAGCAGCTATCCAGCACTAAAGTGTCCACTGCCAAAGCCCAAGTCTATCAGCTATGCCCAGCACAAGGCTGTCCACTGCCTAAAGCCCAGGCCTGTCAGTCATCCAGCACTATAGGGTGTCCAATGTCCAAAGGCCAAATCTATCAGCTATCCCCAGCACAAGGGTGCCCACTGCACAAAGCCCAGGCCTATCGGTTATCTAGCACTATAGGGTGTCCACTGCCGAAAGCCCAAGTCTATCAGCTATCCCCAGCACTAGGGTGTCCACTGCCAAAATTCTAACCCAGCACCTCATCTACTTTGGAGACCAATGCTGAGTGGTCAACAGAGGATGAGTGGATGTCTGAAGGTGACATTGAAAAGAGTGGCAGACTGATGACCATGGCAGATGGTATGGTGGATCAAGGGCCAGGAGATGTGGGCCATAAATGTGGAGAAAAGGCCTATGTGATGTACAGTACACAGTGCATACAAAGTAGCCTACTGCATTTTTACAGACATGCAATATTTTATGCACAAATATTAAAATAGTCTAGTAATGGACTGATGTAATTAGGTGGTTTTAAATCCAACTTGCAATGCTTGTTTAAGCTATGTGAATAACAGTTTCTATGGATGGAAACACTATAACTATTTCTATGAATGGATCTGCCCTCTGATGCAAATATAATCTAATTTGCTTAAGTGGTGTTTGATATTTAATGCAAACATGAAATGTGGATGGAAGTTGGATGGAAAACTGCTTATTGCCATACTATAGACCTACCATACTATTCCACACCCCTGCCCCCATACTTGATGACCCCTGTTTTATAATAAAAGGCGTTGTATGACATCATTTATTAACGTATCCTAAATGCAGAGCAGTACTTTACTTTGCTGTAATTTTCTTTGCCAATTTGTGAACATTCTTCTTAGCACTGACCGTGGACATGACTGGAGACTTGATTATGGATTCAGCACAACCCCACCAATGATTGGATATTTCTATCAAACCCAGCTGGCGTTTGTCCCTCCCCCTCCTATGATGTACAGGAACAAATATTTAAATCTACATCCAGTCTTGTCAGTACTTTAGACTTACCCTGGCGGTGCAAATTGATATGATCAACAGGTGCGTCTAGCTATCAGCCATAGGGAACCATTGTATCAGAAGTTGGCAGTGTCTATCCAATCATATGGATAGTGAGTCATTGGGTGGGCTTAGTGTTGTTTGGTCAGATTGGTTGTAGCTAGAGCCATACAAAGAGCCTTCTGGCTTTGGTCATAGCCGGTCATAGCACTTTCCTATTGAATGAGGCATTTTGAAAGATTCTAGGCTCTATCCATCATGGTCAGACTATACATTCTATGTTGTATTCTGGCTTGTTTGGCTATTCTCAGACCAAAATGGTTTGATTGGGAGGTGCGCTTAAGCATGTCCTGCCCACGATCTAATGTCTTTGAATTTCAATTTTTGTCTCCATATTTTGTCATATGAAATGTATTATTATGAAATGTACCTGATCCTAAATATAGACTAGTACTTAACTCATGGAATGTACTTTGCTATACCAATGAAATTGTCAACAGCCTTGTCAGCACTGACCATGGACTTTGGACTGGAGACCTATTTATATCAATGCATCATTTTCCTTAATTTGGGACGCCTCATACATTGAGGAAGGTAGCACCCTGATTGTACATGGTACATTTGCATATTGGGTATTGCTGGATTCAGCACAACCTCACCTTTCCAACAAGCCATACCATGTGTTTCTATGACATTCCCTGCCAAAGCAAACACAAACTAAACAAAAACATTCTGCAAAGGTGTCCAATTTTTTCCATGTCCGCCTATTTTAGGTATGTGTTCTTAGGGCTCTAAACATGGCATACTTCAAGATATTCACACACAGGTTTTTCTAGAAGGTACAGTAACTTCTTGGCTACATACATGCCAAGTTTCAAAGGTCTCAGAGCTTGTATTAAGATTCTGTATCAGTTTATATGTCTTAAGTCCCATTCGGCAAGGGTCCATTTTTGTTCTTTTTTTAGCTATGGGGTGTATGACAATATCTATGAATTTAACCATCTTTGCAGCAAAATATTTTTGTCCAAGAATCCATTTCATATATGGGAGACCTTAAGGATGAAGAAAAACATGGTTGGGTTTTGTTCTACCACGGGTAGGGGTATCTCGAAAACTAAAGCACTTTTTGAGGGTTTGTCACTAGACTAAAAAGACATGACACAGCTCATAGAATGCACCAACTCTTTCAACAAGAAAGTCAGGATTACACAAAAAAAGCCCTGAGGCTTATTTCCATTGTGGTCCCACAAAAAAGCAAGAGAGACAGATGGCAACAGATCTTAATCAGTCACCCCCTGGACTCCTTCATGTCTGGTGACTCATCAAGGCCATTTTATGATTATTTGGAATACATTTCTTACACACAGCTCCTTTAACAAAAGGAGGGAAATATCAAAAGCCTTTTACAACTTAAAGGGGTGGTTCAGAATTTTCGATGTTAAACTTCATTTCCAAGTAAGCCTGAGTGATATCTGTCATTGGAGACCGTTTTCAACACATTTCATCCAGTCCTTCTATCAGCTGAGTTCGCTGGTGCTAGGCTAACGCAAGTGAGTGGACAGTGCTAGCCTGGCAATAAAAACAGTCTTACCCACTCTGCACTCTCCTTTAGGCAAATACATTAATATGCCAGGTCATCGGTGTTGATTAAAAAAACATCGTAAAAGAAAAACTACCCTTGAATCGCCATGATAACATTAGGCCTACATTTTGAGGGACTACTTTCTCAGCAGCAGCGGAATATTACCTTGCTCCGGTTAGTTGTTTGACTAATATGGCGATAGACAGAGCCTAACGTTGGTGGGATAAGGCAAAACCTAACGCTATAGATTGAGTCTAGGCTAGGTAGCC
>JAODXP020007578.1:45000-47500 GCA_027497455.2 Sardinella longiceps | reverse complement strand
TGACATATATAAACAAGAGGCAATGTTATTCACATATAAACAGGGTAAGGCAGTATTATTCATATATAAACAGGGTAAGACTGTGTTATTCACATATATAAACAAGAAGCAGTGTTATTCACATATAAACAGGGTAAGGCAGTATTATTCATATATAAACAGGGTAAGACTGTGTTATTGACATATATAAATATGACGGCAGTGTTATTGACATAAATGGTGTAAGGGAGTGTTATTGACATATATAAATAGGGTAAGGCTGTTATTCACATATATAAACAGGGTAAGACTGTGTTATTGACATATATAAATATGACGGGAGTGTTATTGACATAAATGGTGTAAGGGAGTGTTATTGACATATATAAACAGGGTAAGGCAGTGTTATTCACATATATAAATAGGGTAGACAGTGTCATTCACATATATAAACACATATATATGTTATTGATATAAAGCAAAGTTATTCACATATATAACACATATATATGTTATTGATATAAATGAGAAAGACAGTGTCATTCACATATATAAATAGGGTAGACTGTGTTATTCACATATATAAACAAGAGGCAGTGTTATTCACATATATAAATAGGGTAAGGAAGTATTATTCATATATAAACAGGGTAAGGAAGTGTTATTCACATATATAAATAGGGTAAGGCAGTGTCATTCACATATATAAACAGGGTAAGGGACTTTTATTCACATATATAAACAGGGTAGACAGTGTTATTCACATATATAAATAGGCTAAGGAAGTATTATTCATATATAAACAGGGTAAGGCAGTGTCATTCACATATATAAACAGGGTAAGGAAGTGTTATTCACATATATAAATAGGGTAGGCAGTGTCATTCACATATATAAATAGGGTAAGGAAGTGTTATTCACATATATAAATAGGGTAAGGAAGTGTTATTCACATATATAAATAGGGTAAGGAAGTGTTATTCACATATATAAACAGGGTAAGGACAGTGTCATTCACATATATAAATAGGGTAAGGGAGTGTCATTCACATATATAAATATGGGTAAGACAGTGTTATTCACATATATAAATAGGGTAAGGGAGTGTTATTCACATATATAAATAGGGTAAGGGACTTTTATTCACATATATAAACAGGGGAGTTTTATATAATTCACATAATGTATTTTCAGAGACAACATGTTGATTGAACACAACATGGTGATTTGAACACAAAGTAAAACAATAAACAAAGAAATTGTCAGCAATTTTACACAAAAGAAAAAGAAAGATACTTAATGGTGGGTCCAATGTCCTAAGAATCTGTAAATTTATGTTGCTGTAATGAAGGCAAAGGGTGGACATTTTGATGAATTGTCTAACTCAGTGTCCCTATACATTTAACTTATTTCATTAAATTTTAAAAAAATCATTAATTAACTAATTTATTTAAAATAGGTATCATGATGCAGCCCATGCAGATGATGCCCCAGCAGGGTAAGAGGGGGTATTTATTATATTATTTGTTTATTATTGTTTAGAGATGGTTCATTTTGGTGTTGCTAAAGCATTGCATTCAAGTATAGCATGACGGTATGCACAGTAAACGTGAGTTACAGTAGGCCTATATGAGCAGACCAGTAAAAGCTTATACTATAAAAATTATTGGGTTAGTGTAGCCGGTGGCGATCTGCACCGCACACGGGTCTCGAACCCGCCACCCCGCAAGCTACAAACCCCCGGCGTGGGAGTGGGAAGCTCTAACCAACTGAGCTAAAAGCCCAAGCTTCTAACTCAGCTGTTAGAAGCGCCCATGGAATTGGGTGATGAGGATTTACACGTACTGCCGTCAAGCTAGCCGAGCTAGCAGTAGCCCACAGTATGTACTGTACATACATAACAGTAAAAGCATACAGTATATTCTGATAGTAGCCAGTATACTCTAAAAATGATTCGCGTTATTCACCTGGCGGCCATTTTGACGTAATTTGACGCTTGAGGTGTACGAAAGTACGAAAGAGGTGTACGGAAGTAAACAGTTCCACCGAAGTGCCTGCTCTTTTGGGAAACGGTGGAAAGTCTGCCCACGGTATGATTTTTTCCTCTTTGAGGATGTGCATTTCGGCACACAACAGTGAGGCGCCATGACAGCTGGCTGTGTAGCAACGGTGTAGCCGAGTGTACCCCTGAAGTGTACCCCTCAACGTCTTTAGAACGTTCCGGGTGAATAAGGCGAATTAGGGCACAGACCAGTAGCCTATGTACACATATAATACAATTATATAATATCATATTAAAAGGTTTAAATATCTTAATAATTTCATACAGGTCCCATGGTGCAAGCTGTCCAACAACCAGTGCAGATCGTCCACATGCAACAGGGTGAGAGTCTGACTTGTCTTTAGCTGAACATCTGTTTTGCCCATAAATATAATTTAATGCAATTAACTATAATTTACAGTTTTTAGATTACCCAGATGACATCTGTATTATATCCTAGAATACGACTAGATTGTGAAT
>JAODXP020007578.1:20000-40000 GCA_027497455.2 Sardinella longiceps | reverse complement strand
CTATCTATCCCTCTCTCACTCCCTCTCTATCTATCCATCTCTCTCTCTCTCTCTCTCTCTCTCTCTCTATCCATCTCTCTCTCTCTCTCGTGCAGGTTGGTGTTTGGCTGTTGCATCATCCCCTTCTTTGTAGACAGCTGCAAAGATGCTCATCACTTCTGCACAAACTGCAATGTCAACCTGTGTATTCACAAAAAGCTATAGTGTTCACACACACACACACACACACACACACACACACACACACACACACACACACACACACACTCAACCATGACAATCACACACAAACTTTGCAACACCAACCGGTGTTAGAGGCTCTAGTGTTCACTCACACACACGGCCTATCGCTCACACACACCAGGTCACTCACACACACAGTCTATCGCACACACACACACACACACACACATACACACACACACACACATACACACACACCAATCAATAAAGACACACATGGCCTACCACAAACATGCTCAACTATAGGCCCACACCAGCACCCACTTTCAATACTTTGAATAATGAATAATTTTTTTGAATGATCAATTATCAATGTTTTTTACTGAACCTGACACTTTAAATAATGATTTTTTTTTTTTTTTTTTTAAGACATTTTTCTTGGCTTTTTTCCTTTAATCAGATGGGATAGTATAGAGATGACCGGAAACAAGTGGGATAGAGAGATGGGGTGGGATCGGGAAATGACCTTGGGTCAGAATCGAACCCTGGTCCTTGGAGTAATGGTCTGATGCTCTAGCCACTGAGCTATGGCGCCCCCGGAATAATAAATAATTTTGAATCATCAGTGTAATTTACTGAACCTGACACTTTGAATAATTACATTTTCAATTATTTACTGAACATGACGCTTTGAATAATAAATCATTTTGAATTACCAATGTAATTTACTGAACCTGATGCTTTGAATAATGAATCATTTTGATTTGTCAATGTTATTTTCTGAACCTGATGTTTCATTAAATTACAGAGTTTTGTAGATGTGTCTGTTTGTTTTTCATTCATCCAGCATGGCCGGACTGGGACCAAAAATTTTTTAGACATGGCGGCCCACCATGATTTTATTCAATAATATTAACATTGTGGCTAGCTAAAATAACACTGTAAGTTAGACATATCGCATGAATATGAGAGATTTAATTAAACTTAAACCCAAAATCCTTCATGAAAAGTAGAAATGAGTAAATGATAGCCCCGGCCCAAAAATGACCACCGGGCATTACCCTGTATGCCCTATGGCAGTCCATGACACAGCACCGTGTGTGTGAGAGCTCTGGAGAAGGATGAGAAAATGGCAACCCTCATAAACGAACCTGCGATCATCATGCAGGTAGCCTACCTGAGTGTGTGTAAATACATGTAGGTGTCTATTGACATTCTGGACAGGTGACTTCAGAAAACTCAGGTGAGCTGGAACACGGGACAGGTGACTCCTGAAAATTCAACAGGTGAGTTGGAGTGCAGGTGACTTCAGAAACTTCTACTTCTAGTTCTAAGTTCTAAATTCCGTCATCTTGGTCCTCAGGTTAGCTTCTACTGTTTCTTGGTGTTGTGGTGGGTTAAGGGTCTAATTTGTTTTCCTCTGTAACCAGTGTTGTACATGAACTTGTTCAAAAGAGATTTCAAAAGAACTGGTTTAGTTTTCTTTGAACTGTGGACTGAACATTCATTCATAGTATAATGTAGGAGCTTGAGTTAGTTTAGGCGTTTTAGTTCAGACTCATAATCACTGTAGATTTTAATAAAAGTTTGGTAGTATTGTCTTCTTGGTCATGAAACAGTTATACTCATTGATTAAGACGTTACGCGTTTGTTTACAATGGTACTCCCTGTTCTCTTTGACGTCAGAAATAAACTGAATGTATAACTAACTCGCGATTGAACATGAACTTAATTACTTCCTTTGGTATAAACTAAACGTTGAAGTAGCTCATGTGAAGTGTGAACTTGAACAACACTGGGCATGTTTACTGTACAGACAGACCCAAAACAAGATCACTATCAGCTTGCTGGAGATGATTATTTAAGTGCTTATGTAGACGGCATAAATAGATATTCTTTATTGGATTACTTTTGGTATTGGTAATCCTTCAACACAGCTTGGTTTTCTTAAATATACAGGTTCATTTTCAGACACCTTGATCGTTTTTTTTTTTTTTTTTTTTACCTCCGCCAAGGAGGTTATGTTATCGGTTGCGTTGGTCTGTCTGTCTGTTTGTCGGTCAGCAGAATAATGAAAAGTACTGCACGGATTTCGATGAAATTTCCGGACAGCGTGTATATTTGGACAAGCAAGAACTGATTTGATTTTGGTGGCGATCGGTGATCCAGAACATGATCTGCAATGTATATTGTGTCTGTGACCACATTGCCTTGGCGGAGGTCTGCGCTCTCTGAGCGCTTTTCCAGTTTTTAATGTGTGTCTGTGTGTGTCCAACAGTGCTCTGCTCTCTGTCCCAGCTGTGCTGTGCCAAACAAACAGTGACATGGCAAAAGACATGAGGGAAGGTAAGTCACCCAATACAACCAGGGGGTCAAGAGCGCGCAGATTAGCGGCGGCACGTTAGCATACGCTATTTTCAAGTATGGAGTCGCAATGCAGCCTACCTGTGAACCAGGCAGCGCATGCAAGGGGTTAGGTTTAGGGTAAGGGTTAAGGTAGTGTCTTTTAGGCTGTGTTGCCTAGAAGGTGCCATAGGGGGCAAAAAACACCATTGAGCTGTAAAAAATACATGACTTTCTTTCTTTCTTGACTTTCTTTCTGTCTCTCTCCTCTGTCCTCGACCCATCTGTCTCCTCTGTCCTCGACCCATCTCTCTGTTCTAGGTGGCCCCCATGGACTCCCTGTGCTTTCTGACTCCTATTTCACTGATGTCCCACTCCGGCCTCCTCCCCCTCCCCCTCCCCCTTCCTACACACAGCCCCCTCCTCTTCCTCCTCCTCAGGAGTACGCACAAGCTCCGCCCTACAATGAGGCTGACCATCAACAGGGTAAACATCCACCTAAATATCTTTATTTGGGCAATTCCACGAAAAAGTAAACCTCACCTTAAAAATTTAAGTCTCTCCTACATGGACATACAAATTCTTTCAGAAAACTTCCAATACAAAAAAGTATCGTCTCAATGTAAATATTCAACTGAGCAAGTTTCGAAAGGATATCTGTTTGTTAAAATTTTTACCCTATTCAGCTATAATGTAAGTCTATGGAGGGGCTTATAATGGGCATAAGTGGGTGATAACACACACAAAGCTGCAATGCTATCAGTTATTTTTTATTGTTGTATTACTATTTCTGTCGTTACAGGTTAAAATCCACCGTTCACAATTGTTTTGTATCGTTTTGGAGGGTTTTTCCAGATGTCACGTCCATAACGTCACATCCATAACGCCATTTCTTCCAATGAAAACCAACTATTTTTACATTTACATTTGAAATTAAGTCTTTCTCTGTCTTTACGTAGGTGTCCTGATTGGTATGAATGCAGTAATATTTACATTTCTCTAAAAATTTCACACACTTCACAGCAAAAACTACGCTCTCTCAAAAGTTTGTCCGTTTTTTCGTCAAGTCCATAACGCAAATTGAATGGCTCATATTCTTATAATGTAAATCATGATATAAATTTTTTGTGTTTGTCTATATTCAGCCATGGAGTTTGCATAAGAATATGAACAAAATTGTGAAATACTGCTAGTTTTGCGGAGGTTATGTGGCAATTTGTTCATCAATAATGCATGAAAATGTCACGTCCATAACGCGGGAATTGCCCATTTATTTATTTTTCACATGATTTTATATGAAAGCTTTTTGCTGTTAATTCGTTAGGATAGTAGAGCGAGTGACAGGAAATGAGTGGGTGAGGATCAGGAGATTACCTTCAACTTCAACACTTCAACTTTCCCTTTCCTCTGTTCCAGATGTTATCTCAGTCTGACAATAGCGTGTTTCCTTTGGCTATTACTAATGTAACGGAGGCCAGCTAGCTCGGCTAGCTCGGTGGTAGTACGTGTAAATCGTCATCACCCAATTCCATGGGCGCTTCTAACACGCTGAGTTAGAAGCTCGGGCTTTTAGCTCAGTTGGTTGGAGTGTTCCACTCCCACGCCAGGAGTTTGTAGTTTACGGGGAGGCGGGTCGAGACCCGTGTGCGGTGCGGACCGCCACTGGCTACACTAAAATCAAATAAGGTGTAATCCGGAGTGAATCAACATGTAGCACTGTTGTTTTATACTGTTAAGCGCTACTGAAAGCCACCTCAATCATCGTAGACCGAGTTTGCAAAACGGCAGCTAACACTAACTGAATGAGGCATGTCAAAAACGAAACCTAACCCATTTACTTTAGTTTTGAAATGCCCCATTCTGTTACCGTTAGCTGCTGTTTCGCTATCTCAGTCTGCTTTGCAGGAAATCCAATGATTGAGGTGGCTATCAATAGCGCTTGGCACTATAAAACAGTAGGGCTACGTGTTGATTCACTCCCGATTTTTCCTTTAACGATTAGCATTCCTTCCTTAAAAGCGCCCTAATGAAATATGGTGATTGTCTTAACCAATAAAATATGTCCTCTCTCATTGTGGTGTGTCAGTACAGTATAGGTAGTTCAAGCCACTGTTAATTGATATAAGACTTGTGTTAACTTATTGATATTGTAAGTATGATAAGGCTTAATACTGTAATTTACAGGTCACATGACACAAACCGCATCTCAGCCAGTGCACGTGGTCCAAGTGCAGCCGGGTAAGAGTGTGTGTGTGTGTGTCTGTGTGTGTGTGTGTGTGTGTTTGTGTGTGTGTGTGTGCGTGTGTGTGTCTGTGTGTGTATGTCTGTGTGTGTGTGTGTGTGTGTGTGTGTGTGTGTGTCTCTCGATTGTTTAGATGCTGGGAATTTGTTCAACGTTTGCCAACATGATAAATAGGTCCCATATAAAAATATATTCATGTTTCTTCACAAATGTGTGCGTCTGAAAATTAAAGGTGAACTATGTATTGGCCCCATATAAGCATTCATGTTTCCTCACAAATGTGTGTGTCTGAAAATTATAGGTAAACTATAAGACCCCATATAAGCACTCATGTTTCTTCACAAATGTGTGTGTCTGAAAAGGTGAACTATGTATAGACCTCATGTATCTTTACAAATGTGTGTGTGTGAAAATGAAAGGTAAACTATGTATATAAACTGTTCCTCCATCCACCAGGCACCCCCATCCAGACCTCAGTGACAGTGGGTGAGTACCAGCACTAAAGATTCTAGAGTGCTCGGCTATAGAATCTTTAGCTGCTTTTGGATTGACTGGTACTAGCTCAACATCTATCCTATCGAATGCAGGGGCAGTTTGAAAAGTGGGTAGCTAGAAATGGATGGTTTCGTGTGTGTATATCTCACGTGTAGCACGCATGATACACACAGCTTTTTCTTTTTCTTTTTTTTAATGTACCCAAACAACCACCAGGTGGCACTTAGGAGTTGTATCTAAACCATTACTACAATGAATAGGCCTAATAGTATATGAACTAAACTAAGTTTTCTTTTAGTTTTGCAAGGGGCAAAAACATCCACAATTGAGCCTGATATTTCTGTAAGTGATGATAAAACTGCCAGTCTGTAGGCTCTACCCATCATGGCCAGACTACAGACTATACATTTTATGTTATAGTCTGGCTTGTCAGGCTAAGTGTTCTGGGGAACTTGACATAATGTGTGTGTGTGTGTGTGTGTGTGTGTGTGTGTGTGTGTGTGTGTTTGTGTGTGTGTGTCAATTTGATGTGATGTTCTTACTGTGTGTGTGTGTGTGTGTGTGTGTGTGTGTGTGTGTTATTTGGTCAGCAACGGTTGTGGTGTGTACTGGTGACCTTGGTGACGTTCCTACCATGACAACATGTCGGAGCTGCGGCGAGCGAGTGGAAACTAGAGTGGTGTATCGAAGTGGAGCTTTCGCCTGGCTTATGTGTGGCATCTGCGTTCTGTTTGGGTACTACACACACACACACACACACACACACACACACACACACACACACACACGCGCACATAAAAGCATAGTGTCTTTTCTTGACATGAGTGCACACACTCTCTCTCTTTCTCTCTCCATCACTCACACACACACACACACACACAGCAGCAGCATAGTGTCTTTTCTTGACATAAACACACTCACTCAGATTGTGCGCGCGCGCACACACACACACACACACACACACACACACACACACACACACACACACACACACACACACACACTTATATTACACACACCTGGTTGTAAACCAGCACCTTGCTGCCGTTTTAGCACCTTATTCGGTCAGCTGTGAAGATTCTTATCTCTTCTTCCCTCACTCCCCCTCCTCCTCTCTCTCTCTCCCTCTCTCTCTCTCTCTCCCTCTCTCTCTATCTCTCCCTCTTTCTCTCTGTTGTGCAGGCTGGTACTGGGCTGTTGCGTCATTCCTTTCTTTGTGGACAGCTTCAAAGACTCTCATCATTTCTGCACAAAATGCAACGCCAACCTGTGTATTCACAAAAGGATGTAGTTCTCTCTCTCTCTTGCTCTCTCTTTTGCTCTCTCTCTCTCACTCTCTCTCTCTCTTTTGCTCTCTCTCTCTCTCTCTCTCTCTCTCTCTCTCTCTCTCTCTCTCTCTCTTTTGCTCTCTCTCTCTCTTATTCAGATTTTATTAAGATGCAACATCTAGCAATACACTATAACTCACATAAGTAGGCCAATGGTGCCCGGTCTTGGCTGAATAGCTGAAGCTAAGCAGGTGTGGGCTTGGTTAGTACCTGGATGGGAGAACTCTGGGGAAAATGGGGGTAACTGCTGGAAGTGGTGTTGGTGGGTGGCCAGTAGGTGGCTCTCTTCCATCTAGCTTAAGATCCATCCTAATGCCCTTGTGCAGTGACAGGGATACTGTACTGTAGGAGAGGCCGCCTTTCAGATGAGATAGACTCACAGCAGTCGTAGATGACACTTGTAAGGCTAAAGTCCCAACCTGGCTCCTTCAAATTATTATCACTGTAACTGGCTCATTTGTCCATTTCCTCACTCCATCACTGGTCTGTGTATGGTAAGCGTTTTGGTGTATAATGGCTGCCATGTTAGCTTAGCTTCAGTTACTTGGGCTTGGACAGGTTTGGGCTATTACTTTAGCCTCGTTGGGTTTTAGATATTGACTGACAGGCTGGTTGTTATACCGCTTATCTCCCATTTGCATTTATCTCTTCTAATATTTAGAATGTCATTTTATTATTGGTAAGCTTTGTTTGTGCGTAGTTGGAATAGTTTGATGGACAAGTAATAGTGCTGAATTAGCCCTGAAGCCCTGAGTAATAGCGCTAAATTAGCCCTGAAATAGTGCTGAACACTAGCCTGGCAAATGCCAAACTAAAAATCACAAGTGATATTTAGTCTGGAGACCTACCTATTGCATATTTCGTAGCGGAGGCATCGTTTACGATTGTCCAGAGCCGTTAATTGGGCGCTACGAATGCCTATCATACCGTCTGTGCATAGCTCGGAGCCAATACCAGAGCCACCACATGACGTGAAATGCAATCGAGGGCCGTGCAAATCCCTTTTTGTTCTGTGATTGGATACCGAAAGTAAGCGAGAAAAACGACCAAGGTCACCATGCTGGATTAAATAGCCCAACAGGCCGCATTACTTATTAAAATAATATTTCCTACGAAGCAGTGTCTTGAAACTGATTGTTTAAGGGTCAGGATTTTTAACCTGGAACAAATAATACAGAAGAATAATTTTGTATTACCTGATTTGCTGAATGGTAAAGAAAACCATACTGACACAACAGAGAATTTATGAAATCATTTTAATGTTTTAGAAACAAGACAAGGGAAGATTCTGCATAGTGGACACCAATTTAGCACTACTGCAGCCAGCTCCTTCTTAGGTGGGCGGATGTGGTGCTTGGTGGTGGGGTTTCTTCATCAGTGATCCAGGTCTCCTCTCCCTCTGCTGTTCTGTTCTCTTCTTAGCTGTATTTGGGGAAGCATGAGGCACAATGATACTGGTCATCTGCGCCTACTGGCCTGTAGTATTGCCCTCCATTGTAGACATACCACTGCCGTGGTCCAAACATTTGTTTGTGGAAGTCATTCCATGTCTTGCACGGTGGCAGGACCACATAGCACCTGCAGCATTTCAGGCAGCTGCCCATATTGGCTTCTTTTGGTTGGCCCATTATGGAACTGTCTTGTTTCCTGAGGGAAAAGTACATAAAATTATAAAGATTCAGGAAGAATCTGTATTATAGGCAAAACTCCAACCATCAGTCTGTTGCCGCTCTTCTGGAAATCTAATGTCAAAAACCATAAATTTAGCACAAAAATGTTAGTTCAGTCATAATTGGTGGTTAAGTTATATGAAAACAGAATTTTACTGTAGGCTATATGTGAAGTCCTGTGTGCGTGTCAAAGTAGCAGATCTACAGGAATATGAATATAGTTTCAGAAATGTGATGAATTGTTAGTATCGTCAGTGTACTACGATTGAGTACATGTTCACAGTGTATAAAGTTCTGCTATAAAGACATTTGCTTTGAGAAGCAATCTCATTGTTGCCAAATTATGATTGGTGATTGTTAAAATGTAAAAAAAAAAAAAAACATTTCAAGTTTAAATATTTGCTAGTGAATAAAAAAATAAATAAAAGAAATTGAATTAAAAATTATTTTAATATTGTACTGGTAAATAGAGCTTACTGAACAATACATGACTAAATGCATTATATGAATCTGTGTTCAAAATCATTGTAGAGCTTAACCCCGTAGCACCCAGCAGTTTTGACTGATAATTGGATGAAAAGTTGAACGGAGTGTGGCGCAAAATCGATTGCAGCTAGAATTTTTTTGTGGATGAGAAAAATGATCGCTACACCTCAGAGAACATCTCCTGAAATTTTCACGTCATTACGTCAAGTATGGAATCTTAAAAACAGCGTCCCCTTGCGTCACTCATGACCTCCAGGGCTTACTTTCACTTCCTGGTTCTTTTCGGTCATGATCGCGGGCTTAAACAAAATTATGCCTTCGTTTTCTTATTTCTTCCATCCCTACTACCTGTGATATATCTTCTAGCTTCACTAAAACCACTAACATGCGGTTAAAACAAGCTCTGTATTACTCGTTACGTTCCCCCGAGCTCTCTCTACCCCTGCTGCGGGCGCTGTGGGCTTACAAGCCCGCGAACAATGAGTGAACTACTCGCTGATTGGACATCCAGGCTGACTATGCTATGCTAGTACCCAGGTGAAGGGCGTGGGAAGCCCGCTACTAGACTGTAAGTTTATCGCGGTAAAACTGCAGTTTTTAAATGCGTTATACGCGATAATTTTGAATTACACATGACGTTTTTTTGTTATGAAAACGTAGCAATATATTCCTGCTAGCTAGCAGAGTAGCGTTTAGCCCAGTGTGAACGCTTGATTACGAGTGATCAGCCACTGAAAATCGCAATTTGCTAGTTGCTTATTTGCAACCCAGGGTGCTACAGGGTTAATGTTAATGTTAAGAGGTTGAACACTAACCCTTTGAAGACCTAACACTTTTTTTTAGTTATGATTATTCCAACTGACAACTAAAAATGCAA
Organism: Sardinella longiceps; assembly: GCA_027497455.2. Taxonomy (NCBI): domain Eukaryota; kingdom Metazoa; phylum Chordata; class Actinopteri; order Clupeiformes; family Clupeidae; genus Sardinella; species Sardinella longiceps. The sequence continues at coordinate 30,376 of JAODXP020007578.1, read as the reverse complement.
AATTATGCGAAGCAGTGTCTTTAAACTGGTTGTTTAAGTGTCGGGATTATTAACCAGTCACAAATAATACAGAAGAATAATTTTGTAATATTACCTGGTTTGCTGAATGCGATCTCTTGAAGAAGTGTTGAAGAGAACTCCAGAGACCTCTGATTTTTATACAGTAGGCATGGGGTGTGGTTTTGAGATCACATGATTTCCAGAACCAGATCATATTCTGTATAATTAATATAAAAAATCATGGTGATCTCATCGTTGAAAAGATTCTCGGAAGGGATGTGATGTCCATGAAGGGCAGAACAAAAAAAAAGTACGGATTTTGTAAAGATTGTATTCTGCTGTCTTATTCGTACCTGGTTTGTAATCCTGATACTTCAACAAACTGTTTTGAGACACTGCCTCACATCAGCATACTTTTTGTATTTTTTCTTTTTTTTTCCGTCACAACAATAACGTAAAGATAGGCCTACCTGTTGCAACCATTTGTATTTAGGCTACACTAAGCAAAATAGAGGCATAAAGGTGACATTAAGATCATGTGAATTACACAGCTCATTTTTAGACATAGATTCAACTTTATTGTCATTGCACGCTTTTGCTGTGACTGGTTAAAAGTTCGATGTCAGTGATATGTCACGTTATCAACACATTCTGCACACAACAAACTGTAGTGACCTACGTCTCATGACTCCTCTGATTGTGGAGTACAGCAATTCATAAATGCATTGTTCCGCATTTTATCAGGTGATCTGTTGATGTGATTGGTCAGATGTATTCATCAAATGTGTCTAGGGCTACAGTGTGGCATTTCATACAGATTACATTTCAGAAAAGTCTGTACTTGTTTTCTTGTGAATTAGATATTAGCACTAAAATAACTCTACTTGGGTTCCCTGTCCTTCAGTGAGGAAATGCTCTGTACATTCATGTTTTATGGTCTTTATTCATGGGCAATAGAGTTGTCATTTTTTCTTACTAAATGTAGGTATGAGTAGCTTGATGAAACATTGTCTTCTATACCCCAATAAAAGCATTAGGCCTACTCAGGCCTGGCGCCAGCTGTAAATGACTCAGGGGGCAATTGGATTGTGGAGAGGAGGCGGCAAAAAAAAAAAAAAAAAACACTTGCCACTCTGCTTAGGCCCTAGTTGGCAAAAAGTATCTCTCTCACCAAGATTCGAGATTCAAGATTCAAGAAAGTCTTTATTACATCTCATTATAGTTGTAGACTATATGAGAGTAAAATTCTTGTGTTTTTGCTCCTCAAGAAAATAAATAAATAAAAAATGTAATGAGTGTAAAAGAAAGAGTTTGTAATGAATATACTTGTATGTGTATGTGTTTGAGTCAGTGTATATGTTCAGAGTCTGAAAGTGCAATGACTGACAGGCACAGATCTAGGCTGTCAATACTGACTCTGTGTTCATCAGTCTAACTGCTTGATGAAAAAAGCTGTTGTGTAGTCTGGTGGTTCTAGCCCTGAGACTGCAGAATCTCTTGCCAGATGGTAGTAGCTGCAACAGTCCAAGATTGGGATGGCTGGGGTCCTTGGTGATTCTTTTGGCTTTTCTGATGCAACGCTTGTGATACAAGTCTTGAATGGGTGGTAAAGTGCATCTGCAGATACTTTGCGCCGTACGCACAACTCTTTGTAGAGCATTCCTTTTGGTGGCAGTACAGCTGCTGTACCATGCAGTGATGTCTCCAGTCAGAATGCTATCTACAGTTCCACTGTAAAAAGCCTTTAGGATTTTTGACCTCAGTCCAAATTTCCATTCTGGCTATTCAGAGACTTGCACTCAGCGGTGAACTTTGCCTTATGATCAATTTCGGTGGCAAGGAATACTTTAATTTTTCCATTCATAAAAATCCTCAATACCCCCCCACCCCCCCCCCTTCAACCCACCCACACACACACAATGTGAATTTTTATAGAGAATTGATAAACAATCTGAACGATTGTCAAATTCCATCCGTATCTTACCACTACACCACTTAAATCTATATGACTGATAGCCTACTAAAAGCTGAGACAGGTCACAGGTTATGCTGCTAGATGATATGTTGATGATGGTGCAATTTTATGGTCTGTAGGTTGCATGTGCTTTTCATTTCCCGGCCTGAAATCACTTTAAAACCACCACCACAAAAGAATGCATTTCTTTATGCTTTCCATTTATTTCTTATGATGACAAAAAAATAAATAATAATAAAACATATACATTATGGCAAAACATGGCAACAGGGCCGGTTCTAGCCTTTTTGGTGCCTAGGCCAAATTTGAGTTTTGCCCTCTCTTTTCTAAAAATAAAAGAGAAAAACTGAAGAAAAAGGGGAAATAAAACGCATTGTGATGCCCCCCTGATATTTGGTGCCCTAGGCGACCGCCTCGTTTGTCTATGCCTAGAACCTATCCTATCTATCTGAAATTCAAATATTCTTTTCGGGAGGTCAAATATAACTCTTCAAACTTGTCTAAGACAGGGCATTTCCAAAATGTGTGTAAGTGATCTAAGGAGGTTATCTCATAGTTTCTCCAGCCCTTGGTTGATTGGGATTAAATTTTGACAGGATATGCAGAGTTCTAAAAGATCTGTTCACTGAAATTCTAGCTTTATATTTACATTGGTGACTTGGAAAAGAATCTCTGGCGAACGTCATCGTTGGGAGCAATGTTTTATCTTGAGTGTTGTATAAGATCCCCAATAAAAGCATTTGGCCTATCTGTATCTGTCTGCAGTTCATTTCCGTCAGCTTTCAGTTTCTCTGTGAGAGAGATAACAACTGTGCTGACACTGGTCATTGCTGGAACACAGGCATACTTTCTCTACAATGAGGAAGTGCAGCACTGATAAGAACACTGATTATCAGACAATTATTGAATTCCATCCGTAATACACCTCATAAATCTATATGAGTAAGAGCACTTTATTTTGTAGGACTGATAGTAAAAGCATTAAGCTGAGACTGATGCCTTTACCATGAATAGATAGGCAGATAGACGGTCTATATTGGAATTTTGTATTCACCGTCAGGGCAGGGTGTCTGTGGAAAAGGTCAGACCTTCTTTTCTTCTAACTTGCCACTCACCTTCCCTCTCACACACATAAAAGATGGAAAGAAATTGTAGGATAAGTTAAATATTCAATCCTCTGGCTAATATGTATTTGACTTTTGATTTGACTTCTTCTGAATTGTAAAAAAAAAATTGCCCCCATGTCCCTCACAGAAATATAATTATCTTCCCCGCCTGACCAAGTGTGCCACACTGTAGCCCTAGACACATTTGATGAATACATCTGACCAATCACATCAACAGATCATCTGATAAAATGCTGAACAATGCATTTATGAATTGCTGTACTCCACAATCAGAGGAGTCATGAGACGTAGGTCACTACAGTTTGTTGTGTGCAGAATGTGTTGATAACGTGACATATCACTGACATCGAACTTTTAACCAGTCACAGCAAAAGCGTGCAATGACAATAAAGTTGACAATAAAGTCATGTGTAATTCACATGAGTGTGCATGTGTCAGACCAAGAACACAAAAACAAATGAGGTTTGTTTGTTTTTTTCATGGTAAATTTTATGTGAAAATTTACTTGAGCTATACATGCAGCTTCCTTTAGCACTGCAATAGGAAAACTCTGAAAAAACTGATATCTTCAGTTATTGCTTGCAGTTGTTTTTTGTTTGTTTTTTTGTAAAAAACCTAGAAGTATGAACATGTCGATAACACTTTCTATGAACCCAGTATTCATAAAGTATTATAAATGCAGTCATAAAGAGTTATAATGCATTCAAAAAGGCTTATAACTACTGACATTAGTATTCATAACTACTTATATGTTCTCATGACTACACTCATAAGGAATTATAATGTTATCTTCTAAGACTTTAGAACTTGAAGTTTCACAAAGCATTATAGCCTTCTTTGGCCTTTTGATACTAGGGGAACATACCACTTTACTTAGTGTCTGTTATGGTGCCTTATTCATTTTCATGAGTAGTTATGTGCTCATCTTACTTTACTTAGGGTATGTACTGAGCACTTGTAACTCATCATTATGCGACATGAGCTATCGGATATAACGTTGAAGCATTGTAATGCTTTGTGACACTTCAAGCTTTAAAGGCTTATGGGATAACATTATAATGCTTTATGAGTACAGTCATGAGAACACATAAGTATGAATTCTAATGTCAGTAGTTATAAGCCTTTATGAATCCATTATAACCCTTTATGAATGCATTTATAATGCTCTATGAATACTGGGTTCATAGAAAGTGTTACCAAAATGTCTATAAATCCTTCTCACTTCGCCCATTATAGTTTTGAACACACATGTAGGCCTATAGAATATGATTTAAAAAGTAATGCATTAGAAAACATCTGTATAAATATTTATTGTGGAGCATGTTTGAGCTGGCTTATAGCCAAGTGCAACCTGTGTATACAGTTTTTTGTTTGTTTGTTTGTTTTGTTTTTTTAAGTAGTGGGTTCGGCTTATAAAAATATGGTATTTTAGAGACAGGTCCTCAAATACCTTGAAATTACCTTTTATGTCTGTGACATAAAACTGGATCCCTCGGCTTGCTTTACTTCCCAAGGCACAATCACAGCCACCAGATGTAAGTCTTGGTAGGAAACAGTCGTGTTGACACAGATCCCAGTGAAATGCAACTTCAAAACCAGGGTATAGTAAAGAGATCCAAGATAAGTGGACAAAAGTGGGGCTTGACCAGTCTGGGTTTACAAATAAGTTATGTGTTTCATGAAGGCTGTAAAGAGACAGTGGCTTACTCTATTGAATTCTAGGTAATAATGTTTTATTACACATAAACATGTACATTGTGTGTGTGTGTGTGTGTGTGTGTGTGTGTGTGTGTGTGTGTGTGTGTGTTCATTATACAAAGAGCCCCCTGGGAACCCAGAGACCCTATATTATATCATTACAAACACCAAGCAAGGATAAGTTGGACCGGCAAGGTCAAACTGGATGTCATTCTGAGGGAAGGGAGGAAGAAAAACAGAAGACCGATCCATGTTGAGTCTCTCTCTCCGGTCTAACAATGGCTTTGATTAAATGATCAATGAAGGACCCTCAACCTGTGCAAAAGTCCAATTCCACACTAAGCCAAGCACCATCAACCTGTGTCATTTTTAACAAGGCTCAGTTACGTAGCTCCAGGTTGTAGTCTACAGCCTAGTTAGGAGCAGGCTAGTGTGTGTTGTTTTGTGAAACCAAGTCAAAACAATGAGATCCAGGATAACCCAAAAATTGTGAAATACCCTACAGGTGTGGTGCCCTAAACGGAAATGCTTGGTGGTGCCCCCAATTAGGGTATTCACCGGCTATAACAGCTTGTATGTGAGACAGCAAAACAAATTCATAATTTGGGAATTGAATGAGAATGAGGAAAGGAAACTGGGCGCGAGAGCGCTGGTTGTACTAAGTTTTAAATGCTTTAAGTGTTGCTCTGGAGTGATTTCAAGCCCTGTTGAATAAGCCTACTAAATGCACTAAATAGTGCATTAACAATATCATATAGACATATAAATGTCATATAGACATATAAATATCAATAGACATATAAAATATCATTCAAAAATCTTGTCATCAGAAAAGAATGCAGCATCGTATAGCTCATATCCTCTGAAGGTCATCCAGCTGAATTCTTACAATATGGTTGTCATGTCCAAAATAAAGTTGAGCTTGTTAAATCTGTTCATCTTATGACTCCATTATGACTCCAAGTGAACAACCTCATCCACATACAGTACACTGTACCTTGTTCACTTACTTACTTACTAAAACATTAAAGGAACACTTTTTTATTGATATGGCAATGGCATGAGGTCGGTTGAACTTTTATTTTGGGGGTCTCTATGCAATAAGCCCTCTGTAGGCTTTTATTTTCTTGAAAAGATGTGGCATTCTAAGACATTGGCCTATCCATATCTGTATACAGTAGATGTCCACAGGGCCGGCCCAAGCTCAAAGGGGGGCCCCTCACCGTCACCACAGGCTAAAATCCAAAAGTTGGCCAGAATATATTGCACCCAAAGAGTAAGAAAACTGTGACTGTTCAGTTTCCTGAACTACCTTATCACGGGAAAACTGAGAAGACAGAATGAAAGGCTACCAGTCATGAACATGAGATGGCTCCCTTTGCCCAATAACAGAACATTACAAGCACATTTACCGGTGGCTTTGCTCTAATTATATTATTTGCTTGTACCGCATGCAATTGTGATCCACAGCTCCCTCTTTGGTGACCACAGCAGAACTACAGCTGATTTCCAGAAAGTGACAACACAGACACACTTTGTTCTGATTGGCCCATTTATTGTGGCTATGTTTATGTTGAACATTTCCACCAGAAGGAGGGACATATTCCAAGAGGGCACAAGGAGTGTACAAACATAATTCACCAAAGCCTGCAGGTTAGCTCTGTATCTATGGGGAGATTGCCAAATACAGTCCAAACTTTGCTCATGAAAATCAACAGTAACACAAACAATAATTAAATATTCAACATAAATTACTGTAAAACCCTAATTAAAAGCCTGCTTGTAGTCATTTTCAGACGGACATCTACATTGGTCAGATCTTTTGATTCTTTTATAAATAAATAAAAAAACATGTTTTGCTTTGCCAGGATATTAATTAACCTACTAATTTTAGCCTTTAGCTATGTGAGTGATCAATAACATAAATTAATAATTTCATAAGGCCCAAATTATGACATGAGACTGTCAGACATCAGGGAGCAGTCACACAGTCTCAGGGTGAAACAGCACCCCCTGGTGTCAGAGTGTGATTTTAATATTCATAGTCTTTGTGGAAAAGTGTTCCCCTTCAGTCAAGTTCAGCAACCCCCTTCTGTTTACTCAACAAAACAGCGCCCTCTAATGTTCAATAATTCCATTCTCTTTTTTCCAACAAAACAGCACCCTGTTTAGTTTAACCGAGTCCTTCTGCCTCGTTTTCGAGATGGCAAAACATTACAAAACGTTTCATACGTCACCCATGGGGATGAATGGGAACTGTAGCAAAACATTTCAAAATGTTACAACCGCTGAATTCACCAGTCTTTTCGGTCTTTGGTATTTTTTGCCCTCAACAGTGCCTTCCAGGCAGCGCTGCCTTCAAGGCACTACTCCACTCAGTTTAGGGTTAGGATGAGGGTTGAGGGGGTTAGGTTTAGGAATAGGGTAAGGGTAGTGCCTTTTAGGCTGTGCTGCCGGGAAGGTGCCGTTGGGGGCAAACAACACCATTGGGCGCTGTTTTCTCTATGAAACAGCGCCCCCTATAGTTCATTCAGGGGATAGAAGCTGGAGTGCAGCAGTAGTGCTGTGTTGGCTTCTCATATCTCATGAAGAGGTTCAGTACCATATACATCTCATGCTATCTCTTTTCTCTTCTGACAAATAAAACAACTAAATCGGCCAAAAAAATTACTTGAATAAAATAATTTTAAAAAGTCCATTCATCGATACCATGCAAGGGCTCCATCTAGTGTCCATTCTAGAGGGGGCGCTGTAGAGCAGTGGTGGCGTTGACGTCTCCATCCCATGAAAACACCAAAATAATCTGAATACAACTGAAGGGCCAATCCATTGTTTTTATGAAACAGCGCCCTCTTGTGTCTGTTCTGGGGTGGTGCTGCAGTGCAGAATGACTGTAGCGTCAGCTCCAATAACATGAAGAAAGTCAAAATCCCATTCAGTCATTCATTCATTCAGTCATTAATTGTCTCTGTGAAACAGCGACCTCTTGTGTCTGTTCTACGGTGGTGCTGCAGTGCAGTAGGACTGTAGTGTCGGCTCCAAAGTCAATAGCCCATTCATTCATTCATTACTTCATTCATTAATTGTCTCCGTGAAACAGCGCCCTCTTGTGTCTGCTCTGGGGAGGTGCTGCAGTGTGATAGGACTGTAGTGTCGGCTCCAAAGTCAATAGCCCATTCATTCATTCATTACTTCATTCATTAATTGTCTCCGTGAAACAGCGCCCTCTTGTGTCTGTTCTGGGGTGGCGCTGCAGTGCAGTGGTGCTGTAGCATCAGCTGCAATAACATGAATGGAGTCAAAAGCCCATTCACTCAGTCATTAATTGTCTTTGTGAAACAGCGCCCTCTGGTGTTGGGCTCAGGAACCCCAGTCTCTGTCCTCGTCCAGACGGGCTCTCTGCTTCCTCAGGGCCTTGTACATGGGGCCAAACTTGTTCCGCCCTCCTCGCACACGCGCCGCACGGATCGCTAGAGAGAGGGAGAGGGAGAGAGGAAAGGAAAAGAAAAGAGTAAAAAGAGAGAGGGCAAGAGGGCAGGGTGGAAGGTGGGAAAGGTAGGAGGGGAAGAGAGAGAGAGAATAATTTGTGAATCTAACTCTTCAGAATATTAAGATTTCAACTCCACTCCAACTGTAGGGCCCGCTGATGCAGGAGTGTGAGTGTGTGTGTGTGTGTGTGTGTGTGTGTGTGTGTGTGTGTGTGTGTGTGTGTGTGTGTGTGTGTGTGTGTGTGTACCTTCCAATCTCATTCCGACGTTGAGGCACTTTTGAAAGCGACAGAAGGGGCATCTCTAACAGAGAATATTGTGTGTGTATGTCTGTGTGTGTGTGTGTGTGTGTGTGTGTGTGTGTGTGTGTGTGTGTGTGTGTGTGTGTGTGCGTGTGTGTGTGTGTGTGTTTGTACCTTCTACTCTCATTCCGACGTTGAGGCACTTTTGGAAGCGGCAGAAGGGGCATCTCTGACGCAAGTGTGTGTGTGCGTGTGTGTGTGTGTGTGTGTTTGTACCTTCTAGTCTCATTCCGACGTTGAGGCACTTTTGGAAGCGGCAGAAGGGGCGTCTCTGACGCAAGTGTGTGTGTGCGTGTGTGTGTGTGTGTGTGTGTCTACCTTCTAGTCTCATTCCGACGTTGAGGCACTTTTGGAAGCGGCAGAAGGGGCATCTCTGACGCAGGTGTTTGTCTATCCTGCAGTTCTGGTTCTCCATGCAGTTGTAGATCTTGTTGTTGTGAACCGTCCTCTTGAAAAAGCCCTACAGGCAATAAACACACAAACAACAACAACAAATTAATTCACAAACAATGAAACATCCACTTTACTTCAGCCCTGCACGCTCAGACACACACAAACAACAAATACAAACAACGACAAATCAGACATACAAACCCAGGGGGTATTCCAAGAGGGTGGTTAAGAGATAAGCCTGGCTAAGTTAACCTATGGAAGTCGTAAACCAGCTAATAGAGGAGCCTGCTGGCTTTGTTTGTTAAAAAATCAAGCTGAGTTGAGACTAAACACATACACCAACATATATATCTAAATTACTTCATATCAGACACAAACACCAACAGATAAACACACAAATACCAAAAATAAACCACTCCATATCACACACACAAAACAAACATACAAATATTACCCTTAATTAAAGATTTACTTCACATTAAAAAACACAAATAAAAAAATAAAAACAAACAAAAACAAAACAAATATATATATATATAAAAAAACAGAATTACTTACTTACTCTATATGAAAAACATAAATAAAAACAAAACAAAAAACTAAACAAAACAAAAAACATGACAAGACAAATATGACCAAACTAATAAACATATATTACCTTGCAGCTTTCGCAAGGTCTTGACCCCGTAGTGGTACCCTGAGACTTTATCTCCACACACTGGACACTGGTCATCACCCACAAACTCCTGGTTGAACTCCATCACCTGATCACAAGCATGGATTAATATTAATAAACAAACTCCTGGTTAAACTCCATCACCTGATCACAAGCATGGATTATTATTAATAAACAAACTCCCTGTTAAACTCCATCACCTGATCACAAACATGGATTATTATTAATAAACCAACTGATTATTAGCAATAAACTATATCTGTTAAAACTCCATCACCTGATCACAAGCATGGATTATTATTAATAAACCAACTGATTATTAGCAATAAACTATATCTGTTAAAACTCCATCACCTGATCACAAGCATGGATTAATATTAATAAACCAACTGATTATTATTAATAAACCATTCTAAATGAGTCAAATGATTCTAAATGAGCCAAATAGCCGAGACAGGACCAATAGCTAAGATCAGCTAGCTCAACCAAACTGATTATTATTAATAAACCAACTGATTATTATTAATAAACAAACTCCCTGTTAAACTCCATCACCTGATCACAAGCATGGATTGATTATTATTAATAAACCAACTGATTATTAGCAATAAACCAACTCCCTGTTAAAACTCCATCACCTGATCACAAGCATGGATTATTATTAATAAACCAACTGATAATTATTAATAAACCATTCTAAATGAGTCAAGTGATTCT